>OX101784.1:46094607-46192942 GCA_944452715.1 Ophion slaviceki
ATAAAAATGTAGTCTTTAATCGTTCGATTTTTTTTCGAAAAAAATGGCCGTTTTATAGCCAAAAAACGGTCGTTTTTTTTTCGTTAAAATCGAACCATTAACTTTGACTGTCCGCCATTTTGTGAAAAATGAATATTTTTTAAAATCCTTCGATTGAAGACTAGTTTATACTGATATTTGACTAAATCCATCCGCATTTTTTTTCAGATGATCCACTTCGCCGCAATGTTGGTCACCGCAAACCGTGTATATAAAAACATTATTTCATTGACGGCCATTTGCCACTAAACAATGTAATATTTTTCAATAAAAAAATTACTGAAAGTTCTTCAAGATGTGTTCTTTAAGATGGTATATTGATCGATTAAAAAAGTTTTGTAGTTTTCTTTAAAAAATTCATGAAAAAGGCCTTTTTTTGCGCTACAAGTGGGGGTAACGCCTTAAAAGTTTTGTTCCTTATTGCATTTCGCAGAGTAGTACGTACGGAATTTCTGATTAATCGAAAACTTTTCATTTTACGAGCAGTTAATGAGCAGTTATAACGAAATTTTTCACTGAAAATTCATTTCTCAAGTTCAAATACCTACAACTTTTGAATAAAACAATATTTTCTAAATTCCGTACGTACTTTTCCAGGTATTCTAATGTAGACTGGCGAGAATTTTTGTTTTTTGTTCTAGTTAAAAAATTGTGGATGCTAAATGTCACGCCGCGGAGCGCCTAAAAAAAAGACAACAACAGAAAATATTAGCAGTCGGCCATTTTGTACGTCGAAAAAAAATATATATATATTTTCTAACAGCTTGATATTTATACTAAATAGATGCGTAATTAATTTTATGAGTAAATCACTTTTTCATACGAAAAAACATTGTTAAATTCGCACATGATTTTGTACCCGTTACTGTGGCCTAAGGCCTTAAGCAATTGTTGTTTTACTGAGGCTGTTATTAAGAATAAACTTTGTATCGAGTGTTCATTTTGAAGTTGTTTGTTCGAGTTTGATAAGTCGTTCAGTAGAGCATGCAGCTACTGAGCGGTTTTTGTGAATTCCAGGGGTAATAACTCCTTGTGCATTTTTTAGTTTCATTTTTTTTATTGGTTAAAAAGTTCCCTCAACTATCTGAAAATGATATCCAAATCGTTTTATGTGGGTGCGAAAATTCGATTTACCGAGTTAGGTCACGGTACTGATTGGCAGGTGATTTGAGAGCGACCTTCGAATGGTCGCTTTTTTAATTTAGAGGTCATTAGGGCGGTAAATACATATTATCGACTGTCGGTACTTATTCATTTTCTAAATTCGGTCACTAGATGTCGCTACTGGAATTTTAAACTAGAATAACAGCTGACGCCAAAAAGTCCGTTAGAACACATGAAACTTTAAATGCGTTTTTCTAAAAACCAAGTTTTTCGCGTCGGGCGGAAAACTATCGTCTTCAATTTTCAACCGATCGACTCCGAGTTTGAACTGTAGCTTCCTAATAACATTTTCTAGTGAAGTCCGTAGGATTTTTGAGATCAATTAAAATTTAACGATTTTATGACAGATTCGCGACCGATTTTTTCAGGAAAAAACATTTCCTTCGTATTGACGCTTCTTTTGTAAAAATAAATATTTCTAAAAAATCCTACGTATTTCACTAGATGTTGACATCTTTTTTCGAAATCTTTTACGTTTCTCGTTCTAGATTGAAAGTTGTTACCTGTAGATTTCCGCCCATGGAGGACATTTGAAAAAAGGAGTTTTCTTTCATCAGCCACTGCGCCGCCATTTTGTTTTTAAATGATCAATAATAATTTTTTCTACTTCCAGACTTATATAAATATGTATTGCACACGGAAAGAATTGAAGGAAATGACCATTGATTTTGCTCCCACAAAGTGTTATTACCCCTTAAGGGAGGAGATATCTCTAAGCGAGGAAAAACATTTGCTGTTTTTCATGATTTTTTTTTAAGAGGAAAGATTTCTTCACCATTTTTGAGACTTAAGGTTTGTCTTATTACTAATTTTGGCTGTTAGGTATGGCACGGTCTTTTAAACTGCATTTTCAAAACTGGCGTGACGTATAGCTCAAAAACTAATCCAGCGATTCTGATCAAATTGGGTATAAATCTTCCTAACCTTATCGTCTAAAACATGACCCTAAATATTTTTGAATATTAAAAAAAATATATTTTTTCATTGCAAAATGTAGCCATTTTTTGTCGGAAAATTCAATCTTTTTGTTTCAAAGCGTACCATTTGATCGATTTTCAACATTTCTCTCTTTTTCTTGGTTCATACTCTGCGTATGAGTGTTAAGGTAGTACCTCCACAGAAGAGTTGAATTAAAAAATGGTTGAAATTTGACATATATGTTATTTAATACATTATCCAAACATCTGTGCAATTTGAATAAGTTTGACCACCCCAAACCTGAGATATTTACACTTAAAGTTGGCTTGGTTTACACGTAACAAATGCGTTATGTTGGGCAAACAGAGCATCATTAATTCTACCGTCAAAACTAAAATTAAGAAATTGATAAAAAACGAGGATAAGCTAGAGTAAGATATCACGAATAATGTGAAAAAAAATGAGAATGATTCACCATCTAGTTTCCAAGATATAACCATGAAAAGCCCTCACAATTTTGGTGCAAAGCCTGGCAAAGCCTGGAAAAAAAACAATTGGGGCAAAGCCTCGACAGTCCCGGCAAAAAGTTTACTGGCAATGGTAGATCAAAAACACAATGTAAAATATATTTTACGGCAATAAATGATATCCATCGTATTATCTACTAGCACCGAGTCAATATTGCGTAGTTTTTAATTTTATTTATTACTGATTAAACCAATTATCAATCTTTTAAACACGAACATGGTGTGTAAACTTTTGGTTGAGATTTTCGCAGAGGAACTACCTTTATAAAAGAAAAATCTTCGTTGGTTTTTTTTTTTCAGATTAATCCCGCCGACGCCACATGTCATGTTGTCTGGCAACATCCACCGCAACCCGTTTAGAAGACCGTGCCGGTTTTCAAGATTAAGGGGCTATACCGATTTTCAAGATTAAGGGGCTATACCGGTTTTCAAGATTAAGGGGCTATACCGGTTTTCAAGATTAAGGGGCTATACCGGTTTTCAAGATTAAGGGGCTATACCGGTTTTCAAGATTAAGGGGCTATACCGGTTTTCAAGATTATGGGGCTATACCGGTTTTCAAGATTATGGGGCTATACCGGTTTTCACGATTAAGGGGCTATACCGGTTTTCAAGATTAAGGGGCTATACCAGTCTGATACTTTAAAAAAGTCGATTTTGTTGTTGTTTTTTGTCGCCTTTTCCGACAGTTTATACTTTCAAGAATATCATTATCATTTATATCAATATCATTTTATCTTGCAAAAATCGATAGTCAAATCTTTAAACGCGTTTTTCTCAAAATTTTTCAAATTTGCCAACATTGTAACTCAAAGAGCAATTATCCGATTGACTTGAAATTTGAACTGAGTACTCTTGAATATATTTACTCTACAATGACCTAGGATATTCTTGATTGGATGAAAATTGACGATTCGGCATTGAAAAAAACGACCATTTTATAGGCAAGAAAACATACTTTTTCATACCTACGCCATTTTGTTAGATTTTGATATTTTTCGAAAGTCCTACGTGATTGTACAGAAAATACCTTCCACTTTAACGACATTTTTTCCTTTTTCGGTTTCAGCAACTCAATCGGCCGGAATCATGTCAGGAGTGGAGGAACTTTTTTATTGGCGCCTCCGAAGGCAGCGCATAAGTCGTTTGGATCTCAATATTTTTCTATGAAAAAATTATGCAACATGGGTCAAATATAGCCAAGTATATTCTTAATGTTTCGAAACATTTAATTGAGTACTTTTCTTCCAAAAAATTTCCGAAAATCTCGCAAATTTTTAGCGTTTACACTGGCATAGCCCCTTAATAAACAGAACACACCATGCGACTGCCAGAAGTATTAATAAGACATACCCTAACAAGGAACATCACTTTGGTGTCCTCCTCCGATTTCGTCGAAACTTTTTTATGTGGAAGAGTATCATAAACTAAGAGACACGTATTTTTATTTATCGGCGGAAAAACGGTTTTGAGGGGTGAAACGCACCCTCGAAAATAGGGGTGTTTTTCGTTTTTCATCGATAACGTTATCGTTATCATCTCCAATGTATAGTACACAGAGAATAAACATTGTTGCAATTTGGAATTTTTTTTATATCTCGTACCGTTAAAACGTTATCGACGAAAAACGAAAAACATCCCCATTTTTGAGGGTGCGTTTTACCCCTTAAGACCGTTTTTCCGCCGATAAGAAAAAATACGTGTCTCTTAGTTTTTGATACTCTTGCATATAAAAAAGTTTCGACAAAATCGGAGGAGGACACCAAAGTGATGTTCCTTTTAAGTCTCGAAAATGGTGAAGAAACGTTACCTTTAAAAAAAACATGAAAATCAGCAATTTTTTTCCTCGCCTGAAGGTATCTCCCCCCTCCAAACATTTAATTGCCATGACGTTGAAGTTTGCATCGTTGGGATGCAACGGGAATGAATTTTCTTTCTATTTCCCAAATATTCTATGGCAGATGTACGGTCCGGAAATCACGAAAACATTTTTTTCGGATTCTTACTTAGCAATGTACAAGCTAAATCTCCCAAATATGATTTTGGATAATGATCAAAGTAATAAATTTAAAAGAATTTTCGTTGCGTTCCAACGATGAAAATTTTAACCATGTTAGTTGCCGGAAACGGGATGTTCACGCTCTGAGACTGTTTGCATGATTGAAACGCCACGAAAATCCCTTTTTACTTTTGCATTTCTTCATTTTTGTCAATATCCAAAATCTCTTTCGAAAGATTTGCCGTTGCAGTGCTTGATAAGGATTCCTTGATAAGGAAATTCGGTGGCAAACCTTGATCGATTGTCAGAAAAAGATTTCCGTTGCACTCCAACGTAGCCGACTTCAACGTCAAGTTCCGAGGGGGCACCTTTGTATTGTGATCGTATTACAAGTAAGCTCAAAACCTAATCTTCGTAATTTAAAAATAATTCTTCGTAATTTAGAAAAATAATTCTTCGTAATTTAAAAATCTTCGTAATTTAGAAAATAAAAATACGGTGCTGATGTTTGCGTAGTTGGAATGCAACGAAATTTCTCTTCTAATTTCAATTGGTTCATTTTCTTCGTCATCTAAAATCTTGCCATCTTGTTCTGCAGATTTGGCCTGTAGATTTTTTATGAAGATCCAAACAAACGTTTGAGTGATTTTGCCAGCCCAAATTTGTATAAAAGTTCGGGCTACTAATCTTTCGATGCGTTTCAACGATGCAAACTTCAATATCAAAATTCAGATACGGATTTAGGTTTTTAAGGGATCATCACAGTGTCAAATTTTTTTTAAATTGATTTTTTTTGCATTATCCGATAGACCATGGACCCGGCATCGTCGATTGATCGTCAGTAGACAATTTATATGAAAATTTCGCACTCGAAACATTAAACGCGTTTTTCTCGAAATGTCGTTTTTCAAAACGGTGTACACTCTCAAAGAAAGAGTTTTCAAGCCACCATTCTTTATCTTTCACCCCATTTCTTTTCTTTTCTTGCTACCGAAGCTTTTTTTTTTAAATCTTCATATTTTCTTTCAACGAAAAACTGTCGCAAAAATAGGCCAAATTCAATACTTTTTTTTCAAACTGCCGCCGTTATGTAAATTTTGATTAAAAAAAACCGCCATAGCAAAATTGCTGCTTTCGTACTGATTAATAATCTTTTTACAAGTTTTGTTTCTGATAATATTTACGGCCACAACCGTGTACACCGTGAGGACTCCTGTTGTCGAAGACATTTTAAACCGTTGAAAAAAATGGAAAAAAATCAAAATAAATGTTTAAAAATTTATTTTCTGTTCTTCACGAGTGTTTTGATTTTACATAAAAAAATCAGACGGACTAGCGTATCTTAACCATCGAAAAAAAATCGCGAAAATCAGCTATTTTTCGACCCGTCACACTGTGATGATCCCTTGTCGTCACTTCGGATCTGCCACTTTATGGCAACAGATCGTAACCCGAGATTTTTTTTACGAACACCAAAAGGAAAAGTATTCCCCGTTAAAGTAAAAAATAAATTTTTCCATCGGAAGCAGTATCCTTTTTTGGAAAATCGAAACATCTGTTCATATTGAATTGAATTTAATTTCATTGTATAAAAAAGTTGTATAAAAGCTTATGAGAGACCCATAACTGTTTTTGTCAGTAATGTAAAATCGATTAAAACATTTAGTCGAAGTAAATACATCTCACTGAGGATCGAACAAGAGTGTCGTGGGTCGAGCTTCGAGAGGCAAATTTTTATTCGATTCGAACAAACAATTTCTCTCGGTGTGATTGAGGCTATGTTCAGTAAACGAGGGAACGAAAAAGTTTTGGGATTTTCCAGCTCCGAGCGATCGTATAAAATTTTTTCAAACGACACGTGCCACCGACGGTGCTACGTAATTGCTGCTTCTCAATCGTCATAACGCTTGTCAATAATGTTAATCAGTCGTCGATAAATTGACCAAAAAATAATAATAATCACTTGTTTTCCTGAACATTCGAACGTGCTTTTTCTCCTGCGGCGTATTCGTTCGTGTCAAAAATGTCCTCAGTGAACTTCTCGTTCGATACATCCACTATGACACCTGACGAGTGTCATCAACTTCGTACGACGTATACGTGAGTTTCAAGTACTTTCATTCGTTCGACTGTTTTACGTTTCTTTTATCGTGAAAAATGAAGTTTTCTGATGATAGGGCAAGGAACAATTTTTTTTTCACTGCAAGGAACAATTTTTTTTTCACTGCAAGGAACAAGTTTTTTTTTCACTGACAACAATAGCGTTTCCGCGTTATTATCGTCATTTGAAAACAATTATTTCAGGATCGCTGTGGGAGTTAATTTCCCTTAAACAATTTTCTCGCATCGCGGAGAACTGAAATCTCGGTCGAATTCGATTTTTCGGGGTTCGGGAGCGTAAGGCATGAGTGAGAAAAAAAACGTGTCAACGATTGTCGTAGGAACGTCGATGACGTTGGAGTTTGCATCGTTGGAAAACAACGATTTTTTTTCTTCTCTATTTTCATCGTCATCCAAAGGCTTTTTTTGCAAAATGAGGTCATCGATCTCTAATAGGAATACTTGAAAACTTTTTAATGATTTTCACAGCCTGAATAGTCCGAAAAAAATTGATCAATAAAAAAGAAATCATTTTCGTCGCATTCCAAAGACGCAAACGTCAACGGCATGCACATTGGGAATTTTCTATCTTTTGGATCACGAATTACGTTTTTCTTGATATCGTTCTTCTCCTCATCAGAATGTGCGCGATCCGGTGCGAAGTTGCGCTTTTTTAGTAGGAGAGTAATCCTGCTTATTTATCTTTTCCCGTTGTTTATTATGATTTTTTAAAATTTAATTTAAGCTTACTTTGCTTCATTTGAAGTGTGACTTGTCCACTTTGCGGAATATGGGCTAACTAATTGTAAGGTCTGTATTATGAGTCTGTATCTGTCTATGACGATAGAGGGAGAGAGCGTTAGAGAGAGAGTAAAAAAAGAGAGAAACTACGAGCGATATGGGGGGGGGGGGGGGGGGGCATTGCCTCTCCTGTCGACCAGAGTTCGAGTTTTTACCGGCGATAACGATTCAATTTATCGATCAAGTATTTTTCATAGTCCATAATCAACAGAAAAAAAGATGTCTTATTAAATTGTCCGACAACAAAAATACGCGTTAAAAACGTTTTTTGTAAATCATTCTGCCAGTTTGTGCGTTTAAACTTGATCGTGAATATTTCAAAATTCGTTAATAATTAACGAGTACGTTATATTTTGAAAAAAATCCAATTTGCCACGAGGGTCCGGAAGGTTAAGGAAAATAAAAAAAAGTCGCAAAACGTACGTATTGTTCGATAAAACTGATATTACGATACTGTCTCGACGAATAAATGTCGAAATAAAATTACCGAAGGCTCCTCGTCCATTTTCGCTATTAAAAGTAAAACGTCAGCCCGAAACTCATTGCCGGTGAAAGTTTTTTGTTCCCCATAAAATCGAAGCTTTCATTGGAAGGCGATGAAAATAATGTTTTTAAACAGCTAAAATTTTCAGGTCGATTAAGACTGTGTCCTGCTTTAGAAGGTCCGAAGAATGGTTTTTTTTATTGCTTAAATCTATAGATGAACTATCCAAGAATATAATCACAAAGTTACAGAGACAAATTCTAAGTGTTTTGGAAGATACACAGCTGAATCTTTCAAAACAGCTGAGTCTTTCAAAACAATACTTAGAGTTCGTAGTAGTGTCGCTTTTTAAGGAATCAGAAGGTCTACCATATCGACCAGGAATAGCTGTTTAGCAGATCATTAGTGTAAGTAATGAAAAATTTATATTTTCTCCTATCGAAGCGTTTGTTCCAGTTTTCGTTTTCACGCTTTTTCTGAATTGGCGGGCGTGATAGCAAAAAAACTAAACGACCTATTAAATCGAACCAAAATGTTTTCTCTTCAGTGTTAAATTCTCTTCTAAGTGAACTAAAACGATTGTTAAAAAAGTCTTTTTAAATCACTTTTATCAGCACGTTAAAGTGGTTTTCAAACATTTTTAAACAAATTTTTTTCAATCCTGAAAAAAATTACAACGTCACGATTTTTTCTGCTATTTCTTAGTTCACCCTGAAGAAGAATATATGTCAATTGAAATTTTTATCGGTTTTTTCGTTTCAGTCAAGAATTACGAGCTGCATCTTTCCCGCCGATTGGAGACTGCAGTGGCAAGGCGCTCATTGTTGATAAATGATAGGCCGATAAGTCTGCAGTAATTTATTGTTTCATGTTGAAACAAATTTTTCCATACTTTTCAAATACATATTAAAATGTACCGCAAAGTTCACTGGGCTCACTTGTTTTTTTTCTCTTCGAAAAAAATTATTGAAAAAAAGTTTTTCCGGGTCTCATAAAGCAGGACACTGCCTTAAGGCGGGATATACATTTACAACGATGAAAAAATCGATTTCTTTTTTTTTCTCTTTAAACGATAGAACTATATATGTAGAATATTTTCTCAATGTTTCAAAGTGAAATTTCGATAATATCGGTACCTTCTGCTTGACGAAAATTGTTTTTGAAAAATTGGAAAAAAAACGTCTTTTTTAATCCACATTTTACAGAAATGTTGCGTGATATGTTGATTTTTTTTTGTAAATGCGTGCCATTTTGATGAATTAATTAAAAAAATTGTTTCGTATACTCAAATATACTATTAAAGTATACCCAAAGTTTGATAATTTTAGAATAATTATTTCTTAGTTTAAAAAATACCTCAATATTGCTTATTTTCTTCCTGTCCAAATGTATATCCCGCCTTGAGGCAATGAAAACCACTGAAACGTTTTTCAAGATCCTCATCAGCGATTTTCAAGCTAAATTCACGAAAAAAAAAAAATTCGCACGAAAGTGAAAGAAGTAAAAAGAATTTTCGTTGAATATTTCAACGAAATATATAAAGAATAATATTTATTTCATATTAATATAATTCATATTATATTTATATTAATACAATTCAACGAAAATATCAAAAGAATTTTCGTTCAATTATATTGAACGAACGTATATTCTTCATTTTCCCGGATCGCGAAGGTCGACACGAAAGTGGAAAAGTAAACCGGAAGCGGAAGAGTGTCGCGAGGCGAGAGGTTGAGGTCAGCAATGATTTGCGGCGCAAAGGCGTATGATGATGTTTTTTTTTGTCACGAGGCTGTTTTTCTGCGTGTTTTTTTTTTTCGTTTTTTGCTTCTTTCGTTTGAATTTTGTTTGTTTGTTCTTGTGACGGACTAAGAAAACGTACGTTTGCGATGAGCCCGCGGGGAGGGCCTTGTCTTGTGGAGCGGTGTCGGCCCAGGGCCCGAAGGTGGCGGCGGTAATGGCGGTATGGGCGGCTCGCACGTCGACGAAGTCGTGTATTGTATCGAGGAGGGCTCTCTTATGCTCCACCGGACCCCACGGCCACCCGCGGCTGAAACACCCGCTCCCTCTTCTAATCACACTCTAATCTCTCCTATCCGCCATTTTTTTTTTTTTCATTCAATCCTTCTCTCCTTTATCTTTTCATTTGTTTTCGTCGTTCCATTCTTCCCAGGCGAATTGTCTACATCGCGAGAAAATGTTCTCCCTAACCGTAGGACTTTCGTTTTTACTTTCTTGCGCATTCGCAAGACGGCTCGACGATCGGAGGAGGGTTAAAAAAAACAACGACGGCGACGAGCTTAGCCCTCCTGATCGATTTAAAAAAAAAAGGGAGGAAAAAAATTCCATGCATAAGTTTGTCAATTTTAGAGAATTTTTTCACCGCAGTGATTCTCACGCGATATCAAAACGCTTTCGACTACACTGATTTTCCATTGTGACGCGTATTCGTCGTATCGCACTTATGCGAAATATTCTCGGGCTTTTAATTTTTCTCGTTCGTTTTGATTATTTCTTTTTTATTCTCGTTTTTTTTTCTCTCCTTGTCACGTGGATCGAATACGATAGACGAATAGATAGACAGATCGAGAGAAACAGATAGGTGGACAATTCTATCATGCATCTCCCTACGGATAAATAGACACCGATGACAATTTTGCAAATTACGGTTTCGATACCCATCACCCGTACGACACGAAAGCCAACGCTAATATCTGATCGATCCTAGTATCTCGTATTTTTTTTTCTTTTTTTTTCTTTCAAAATCCGTTTTTGTGGCGCTCTATTCCTTTCGCGTGTAATTTACGCTACGACTGAAGTCGCCACGGGCAGTGAGTATCTCGCATTGTCCAATGTAAATAATAATTAGTTTTTTTTTATGCCATTACGATACGACCGTACATATTTACACGCTGACCACGAAAGTCAAATGAGCACACAGCAATCCATATTCCAATATGTAATATATATATATATATATATATATATATATATATATATATATATATATATATATATATATATATATATATATATATATATATATATATATATATATATATATATATATAATCAGAGCTACAATTTAATTCCTGGTTTGTTTTGGGTAAAGTTCAAAATGTGTTTACAAAGGTTTGGAAAAGATTTGAATTCGTAAAATAGTTTCCATTATTTTCAATGATATTGGAAGTAACGGAGATTAGGGATAAAAATTCTTGTACATTAAAAAAATACTTTTTGAACTTTAGTCGAGACCAGCAGTCTAGAGGCCGAAGAAAAAGAATGGCGTTGAAGTTTGCATCGTTGGAACGCACCGAAAGCTCTTTTTTACATTTTATTTTCTTAATTTTTATTATTATAGAAGATCTTATTTTTATAGATTTATAACGAAGTTAAATATCTCGAAAAATGGTTAAAAGATTATTGCTGAAAAAATTTGGCGAGAGAAAGTGAAGGGAATCAGGAAGATTAATTTTTTATTGTATTTCCACGGTGTAAACTTCGACCTCATGAAAAACGTGAATTTCGAGAATTTTTTGTGGATACCCCGTTGATGGAATGAAAATTCCGTTCAGTGGATTTTATTTTACGTATCTTTGAGTATCTTTACGAATTTTTTCGCAAGATTTTTTACGAAAGTGGGAGCGCTGAAGCTGGATGAAGCGAGTCATGTTTGTCTGATGGTATGACGTTGACGTTTGCATGGTTGGAATGCAATGAAAATTGATTATTTTAAACTACTTAATTTTTTTTTGCCGATTTTAGCCGGGAAAATCGTTGAAACGTTTCGACGTATTCTTATTGGCTATTTACGACCTCAATTTGCAAAAAAGGCAATTTGGGTAATGATGAAAATAAAAAATATCGTTGCATTCCAACGATGCAAACTTCAACGTCATCTGAGTGTCCCGCGGTCGGCAACATTACATCGCCAATTCTTTACCGATTGACTTCAATTTTTTTTTTGAAACCTCACAACGACATTTTACATCAAAGTACCTGGGGGATTTTTGGATACGTTGGAAACTTTTTCCGGACAAAAATTATCTTCGGCGATTTTATTTGACCGAAAACCATTTTTCGGAAAAAGTCAATTTTTCGTCGAACATGCACCATTTCATCAAAAGTGGATATTTTTCGGCTTCCCCATGTACTTCGAAGGCAAACCTCATTCAGAACTCGAATTATTTTGAATTTTCGTTCCCGGCTAAAAATTGGAGAAGTTTCGTCGGCTGCAGGACACTCTGACAAAAGAGACTTGCTTCATCCAGCTTTAGCGCGGCAATTTTCATACGAAATATTGTGCAAAAATTTGTAAAGATACTCAAAGATATATACAATAAAAGCCACCGAAAAGATTTTTTATTTAATTAACTGACTATCCATAAAAAATGGTCCACCTCCACCTTTTTTCCATGGGGTTGAAACTTGCATCGTTGGCGAATAAAATAAATTATTTATTTTTATTATTACGGCGGGACACCGCTGTGACGTGTAAAAAATCAATTTTTTTGCATTTTTTCAAAGTATACCGATTTGAGAATATGTGAAAAAAAAATCAAGCACAAATACTGAAAATAGACTAAGTTACAGATGATTTAGTGAGAGCAGGAAGTGCGATTTATGTATACTAAAATTTTCAATCGTGTTTTTCTCGAACCGACTTTTATCAACGTGGCCGGAATCATAACTCTAGCTATAATTGTCCGATTTTCAATTTAAAAACCAACAATTCCGTAATTGCAGTAGTTATCGTTGTATGTAGTCGTTTTTTCAATTTAACATTCTTCAAGCCCCCGAATATAAGTAAAAAAAGTCACCAAAATTGCATTTTTTTAACACCCGCTATTTTTGTTTGTTTAAGCAAACAGCTACGTACACCGAGAACTATATTTACATAGATTACAAACATTTTTATTTTTATTTTCCAGACCAATCATTTTCTTTTCAGAGGCTCTATTATACCTCAGTAACGTTGGAAATTTTCAATTTATTAAAATTAAAACTTACACGATAAGTTCAATGTATGCTTAAGACGGAATGACACCTCATCGCGGTCAGTATGGTAGAGCAATTGTAGATACCCAAAAATCTCTGAAACGGCTCTTCAGATCCCGTCGAAACTTTGCCAAACGACGTCAAATAGATAGACGAACAGCTGTCTGCCCCTCAAATTTTCTGAATTTGAGAAAAAAAAACGTAGATCGGGTTATCATAAGCCAATCTACGGTTTTTTTTTCTCAAATTCAGAAAATTTGAGGGGCAGACAGCTGTTCGTCTATCTATTTGACGTCGTTTGGCAAAGTTTCGACGGGATCTGAAGAGCCGTTTCAGAGATTTTTGGGTATCTACAATTGCTCTACCATACCGACCGCGATGAGGTGTCATTCCGTCTTAACCCCTTCGTTCGCATTGACGCAACAGTGCGTCAAATAATTCCGTGCCCTGTGTGGCATTGACGAAATAGTGGGTCAATCTTTATTTCCCTATTTAACTGATTTGAAATCGGAGCCTCACTCGGGGGTTTTTGGGCTCGCTGAATCCGAATTTGAAGTCAAAATTTGGAAGTTAAAAATGGCGGCGCCAATATGGCGGACAAAAATAAAAAACTTTACTCGATTCAGATGAAAATTAGTACTCCGGGATTTTTGAGGTCGCTTATTACGAATCTGAACTTTTGAAAATTCAAAATGTTCAGACTCATAATCAGTGACCTGCACAACCTATGAGTACCGAGTTTCATCTAAATCAGTCAGTATTATTTGAATTTTCATTCGCCATATTTGTTCGTCATTGTGAATTCCTGAATTTTGAGTTCAGATTCGTAATCAGCACTCTCAAAAACCCCAGAGTACAAATTTTCAGGATAGAACATTTTTTCTGCCATTTTGGGCACTTTTTATCGAATTCTCTCTGCCAACGAAGGGGTTAATAAAATACCATTCTTCCAAACCCCAAATAAATCATCTAGTAGACGAAAGAAATCCCGCCAGTGGCGTAGAGCTACCAAAGAGTACGCAGTGCTATTAAGGAGTTACGATACCAAAATCGAAATGGTTGTAGACGATTAAAATTCATATCACCGGGAGATTAATTTAGGATGCATTAACTGTCCAAAAATTAATCCGTTTCACCACATAGTTTCGGAGATTTTGAAGGTTCAAGTTGAGTTTTATTCGAATATTATTAATGAACCAAGTGGAGAAACCGCTTAATTTTTTAACACGACATTTCTGACACCAATCGCAGTTTGTTCAGTTTTTTAAATTTAAATCGAAGCATTATTTTAACCCCTACAGCCCTACAACTAGTGTTTACGGAGTGCCACGTGTATTACCAAATGGATGAAGGTTCACGTTGAACCGTCATCGCACATGGCATTTCGTAAACACTACTTATAGAGCTGTAGGGGTTTAAATAATGCTTCGATTTACATGAAAAAAAAATAAACAAACTGCGATTAGTGTCAGGAATGTCGTGTCAAAAAATTAAGCGATTTCTCCACTTGGTTCATCAATAATACTCTAACAAAACTCAACTTGAAATTTCAAAGTCTCCGAAACTATGTGGTGAAACGGATTAATTTTTGGACAGTTAATGCATCCTAAATTAATCTCTCGGTGATATGAATTTCAATCGTCTACAACCATTTCGATTTTGGTATCGAAACTCCTTAATTGTTTTATTTTTTTCTTGTGTCGGCAACACCACCTAACCCGTTATGTCCTGGCAAGGTGTTGGACAACAACTCGCTTCGTTAAGGTATTTATTTCCAATTTTAAGACTAATAATAGATTTTCGATGTGTTCGATCTTATTTTTTTTTTAACAATTTTAAACACGTTTTGTCAGGTTTGCGATTAATTTGCAACCAACGAATGTTATTGTACTCGAAATTTGTGATCCAAAGTTTGTTTTTATTTAGAGGTTATGTCGCCGTTTTGCTTGCTTACGAAAATTATAGTGACCATAGACTAAAAACACGCATTTGGTACGAGTATCTACCCAAAGAGTGCGCACTCTTACCACTATTCATTACCACTACTCCGCTCTCATGCGCACTCTTAGCTTCTATGAAAGGTTCTCACTGCGTACTCCTTGCAACACAGCACCCTAAGAGTGCGCACGCGACGAGTTCTAAGTATGAGCTTTTTTTAAAACATTCTTCGAGATTGTTACTTAAGGGAGACTTTGTCCTTGAAATTTTCAAAAAATCAATTTGAGCTCAACATGAGCAGCTAGAAGAAGAGGAGGGATGCCTCTATGGACCAGGCATTGCCGATTAGCGGTAATTATAAACACATTTGTGTAAACACATTACAAAACTTTAAACGCGTTTTTCACGAAAACACGTTTTTAAAAATGGCTGACATTCTCCTGACCGCTGTAATTAACATATCGACCTGAAATTTGGAGAGCATACTCAGAAAATATGTCTTCACGGAATGACGGATCGTTTTTTCGATAGATACATTTTTGCATTTATTATTTATCTTTTTATGCGAAAAAAACGCGAAAATCCGATTTTTTTAATTGCCGCCATTTTCCGAAATTTGTACTAAACGAAAAACCCATCCGTCATTCCATGACCAAAGGGTCACAGATTGATAATATGCTTTGAATTTGTGTTTCAGATCAACAAAGAGGGGGCAGTGATGTCAGCCGTTTACCTCCCGCGATTTGAGGACCTATTTTCACGGAGCTGCAACGGCCGCCATTTTGGTTTTTTTTTTTCAAAAAAAATTTTTTTAACCTTCTGTATATCATGAATAAAAGTAAGAAAAAACCGCACTCAAAAACCTTTACTCGTTTCCTTTAAAAAAAATAAAATGTAAACACCTGAAATATGGCACTCCAAGGACAAAGTTTCCGTTAAGATTTATATTTAAAATAATGTTCCTAAGTGACCGAAGCTTAATATAAGGGGTCATCTCACTTCAGATCCTAAAAAAGTCTATTTTCATGAATTTTTTTGATAGATTTATATTATAGATATTGATATAAAAGTTGTTACACTTATTAAATGCACTTCCGCAATACATAAAAAAAATTTCTTATGCATTTATGTAACCCAAACAAATTTTAATACGTTTTTCTCGAAACAACGTTTTTCGACGGCTTGTTGATAAAATCTTCAAAACTACTGAACCGGTCCTTATGAAATTTTAACCACATATTTTTTACAACTATAGCTATAGCGCATATCAAGGATTTTTTTTTAAATTTTAATATTTACTTTTTTTGCCAAAACGGTGAAGCACGTTTTTTTCGAAAAATGTCCGCCATTTTGTTATTTTTGCATGTATAAAAAAATCGTATGATGTACGCTATAGCCATCAACATACTGAATCTAAAACCGTTTGATTTTTTCGTTTCGGATGATCCATCGTCGAGATTTCATCAACAGCGCAGACCTACAATTTTTTTAGGACATTTTTTTAACTACCATTTTCTTTTATGAATAGTGACTTAAATAAATTAAAATTAAAAAGAAAATGTATTCCCAAAGTGTATTTATTAAGTGTAACAACTTTTATATCAATATCTATAATATAAACCTAGCAAAAAAATCATAAAAATAGCCTTTTTTAGCGTCTAAAGTCAGAAGATCCCTTAAATAAGAAGTACAAAGTATATTGTCGAAATTAATTTTTCTAGAAATAAAAGTTCATAAAGTGCGTACTCTTTGCTGGCTTTACCCTACTGTCTTCCCTAAACCAAAATCATATTCTGCAAATTTAGCTTTTAGATTGCTAAATACGGATCCTAAAAAAATCGCGCGAATTTCGTAGCTTAAATCCGCTAAAGGAAATTAGGGAAATACATTGATTTTATTTGCATTCCAACGATGCAAACTTCAACATCAATTTTTCCGGGCTCTAGACTAGTAGTGCCCCGCATAAAAAAACCAAGTAATTAATTTGTACACCTCATATATATATATATATATATATATATATATATATATATATATATATATATATATATATATATCGATATACACAAATATATCCATATACGCGGACCACGAGATCAAACGAGCAAACAGCAGTCCATATTCCAATATGTAATGTATACATACTATAGATATGATGCAATATCAATCCCGTTACACTAAACATATGCGAGACGTCATCATATGTATAGATTTATCGCAAGTTGAGAAATTACAATATATACGATATCTATGATAATATTCACGAGCTCTCTATAATAAATCGTATTTTCATCGTGTGCATGAAAAAATGCATAAGATCGCTTCACTGTCTTCAGTCGAGTTGCGATAAAAATTATAGGGTTGAGAGGGGCAGGGGGGAGGGAGGGCTCTCTCATTAACGTGGTATGAGGATTCCTGATCTTTTTTCCACGTACAAATCGATGCTTTCGATCATTGGCAGGATTTAAAAAAAACAGTTAAATCGAAATAAAATACTTTCGGGCTCGACCGAAAACTCGTCAGGATAGATAAGGTATAGATGTGTTTTTCGACTTACTCGGACGTGGATGCCTTTCCGGCTCGCCGCTCTTGTCCCTCGTCTCCTTGTCCTTCTGCTCTTTCTCCTTTTCCTGCGGAACACACGACAATCAATTTCGCTCTTTACAGTCAGTCTCTTTTCGTGCCCTTTGAACAACTGACGTTTCACATCCGACATCAAATTTGCACGATACAAGGATACTTCTCTCATCCCTCGTGACCGTTCGAAGCAAACACGACGAAAAGCATGGAAAAATATTTTTGCGAAAAGTGTATTTTTGTGATTGATTCTATTTTTGTGATGAAGTGTATTTTTGTGATGAAGTGTATTCTTGTGATGAAGTGCATTTTGGGATGAAGTGTATTTTTGTCATGAAGTGTATTTTTGTGTTGAAGTGTATTTTTGTGACGGAGTGTATTTTTTGTGATGAAATGTATTTTTAGTGACGAGGTGTATTTTGTGATGAAGTGTATTTTTTGCGATGAAGTGTATTTTTTGTGATGAGGTGTATTTTTGTGATAAAATGTATTTTTGCGATGAGCTGTATTTTTGTTATAACGTGTATTTTTGCGATGAAGTGTATTTTTTGTGATAACGTGTATTTTTGTGATGAAATGTATTTTTGCGATGAAGTGTAGATTGTGATAAAGTATATTTTTGCGATGAAATGTATTTTTTGTGATGAGGTGTATTTTTGTGATAGTGTATGTTTGTGATGGAGTGTATTTTTTGTGATGAAGTGTACTTTTTGTGATAAAGTGTATTTTTGTGATGAAGTGTATTTTTGTGATGATAGTGGTCTTGAAAAATTGGCGGGAATTTTCGTGAAACCATTTGTGAGCAAAATACTCAAGTGGTTTTTTTGATTTTTGCTCGACCTGGTTCGTCGAAATTGAGGAAAAAAAACCAGATTTATTCGTAATATCGTTTTGGCTATTGCCTGACGAAGATTTTTGGTTTTATCTTGCCTGACAGATCCAACAAAAATCCTTGAATTCTTTTTAACGATTGTTGCCGAATAAATGGCGTTATTATTATCATCAATATTTCTTTGAGGAATAATGTTATCACAAGAATCGTCTGACAGGCGATAGCTAGTGCAAGTCGTGAATAAATTTGTTTTTTTTTGTTTGGGCCTAAAAAGGTGAACGGAACGTGATGTAAAATTATAAATAACTTTCTCATTTATTTATAGTTTTAAATAAAACTAAAATCAATGGAAAAGTAAAATTCCAAATAACTTCAGAGCCTAACGAATTATGAATAACTTCAAAATAACTGGGCAAGTAAAATTCTGAATAACATTGATAGATAGCCACTCATAAAGAACTTTAACCTTATGTTGATACACTAGGTCTTTTAGACCCGGACGAATTTGAAATAAAATGCTCATGTTCGCAAAATTGAATGTTTTCAATAATATTTGCAACAATTTAATTTTATACTTTCCGAATTTTAATTATGCAGACATATTGAGAAATGTTCAAAGTGTATTCCGGATTTCTTTTCAATAAAAACCAACCGAAGGGTTGTTAAGGGCAGGTGGATAAAGTACTATCCGGGTCAAATTGGCCCAGTGTATCAAAATCGTGGCCAAATATAAGTGTGACAAGGAAGGGTTAAAATTAATAATGAAAACTTTTAAATAAATCGTAAAATGAAATTATAAATAACTTTCCCATTCATTTCTACTTTTTCTTTGTCCAATTTCACAAATATCTTGCAACTACGCAGATTATCAGAAAACCAACAACAACAAAATTCCCCAAGTATTATTCCTGCAGTAAATTTCCAAAATTCAGGCCAATTTTTTAAAATATCAGAAAAAAATCAAGAAATTGAAAAATGTCTCCATTAAAATGGTGGTAGCGATTTTTGGTTCATTCCTTTTTTTTCGAACCGTCGACGGCCCGAAAAGTTCACACGTAACGAAAAACAAAGGCGGCCGGGTTTAAATTCCGAACTTTGAATGATCACAGGGCTCAAAACTCCGAAAGATCAAAACTCCGAAAGAATTTTACCCAAAAGACCAAAACTCCGAAAATGTGAACGGGGCCGGGTTGAAATTCCGAACGTTCAATGATCAGAACGCTCAAAACTCCGAAAATATACTTCCCCGAAAGATCAAAACTCCGCAAGAATTGTACACGAAAGACCAAAACTCCGAAAATCTGAACGCCGTCAAAATAATTCGGCTATGGAAGTTTCAAACGTTTCAAAATATTCAACAAATCGACGAATTATTTCAAGATTTTTTTTTTATTAAGAAGTGATTTTACGTCAATTTTGAAATTTGTCTAGACAATGTTATACGTTCTACATCATTTACAGTCAACTGTGTAGACTTTCGCTGGCATAATCTTGACGAACCTTGTAATTTCGGAAGATTAAAATTAGGAATTTTGAACCGTCGGCGCATTCAAAGTTCGGAATTTCAACCCGGCCCTCATGTCAAGATCATGCCCGCGAAAGTCTACACAGTTGACTGTAAATGATGTAGATAATAACATTGTCCAGACAAATTTCAAAATTGACGCAAAATCACTTCTAAATGAAAAAAAATTCTTCAAATAATTCGTCGATTTATTGAAAATTTTGAAACTTTTAAAACTTCCATAGCCGAATTATTTTGACGGTGTTAAGATTTTCGGCGTTTTGGTCTTTCGTGTAAAATTCTTTCGGAGTTTTGATCTTTCGGGTTACTATTCCTTCGGAGTTTTGAGCGTTCTGATCATTCAAAGTCCGGAATTTCATCCCGGCCCCATCTTGATTTTCGGAACATGAAAATTTGGAATTTTAAACCGTCGGAGCATTCAAAGTCCGGAATTTCAACCCGGCCCCAAACAAAGCTCCCGTGAGGTGAGGCAGAGACGAACAGAAGAGTGTGAAGACGCAAGCTTCGTGAAACAATACACGAAAAAAAAAAAAAAACAAAAAACATAAAAGAAAATTCTCAATGTTTGTTACGTTAATGATTCGCCTAGATTTTCGCCTGATCCGCAATTTATCGGGGCTAGCGCTCTTGCGGGCCGACGATCTTGTCGACGATGATGATGATACCTTGGCGTCCTTGCTGACCGAAGGTGCCCTCGGGGGTGGCTGACGCTTCGGTGATCTTCGCTCGCTCGCCATTGGCCCGAGGCTCTGCGAACGTCCCGTTCGTGGGCTGTTCTTGGGGCTCGATTTGGTCTTTGGTTGAATCTCGTCTCGCATCTCCTTCGAGTCGTCGCGACGTCGAGGCACGACCGGCTCCAATTTTTCGCGGGTAGGCGAGGGTAGCAGAGCTCCGTCACCTTCAGCGGAGAGGAAAACAAAACATTTATTTTTCCCCTACAAATTTGCCATGATGAATATTCCCTTTACATTCTTCCAAAAGATTCAAAATGTCGAAGTGTACACTGAGAAAGAAAAACCAATTGAATCAAAGAAACATATTGGTTGATTCAAATGAATGTCTGATTGCGGAGTGCCACCGACATATGAGATTGTTACAATACTATAAAATATTGGAAAATGTGATTGATTCAAATAAAATATTATTTTATTCGAAAATCTCTTTTGTCGTCTGAATATCTAGATTATCCTTCAAATAAAATTATATTCTATTGAAATCATTCTATATACAATCCGTAGATGTATGGATGAAATAATTAAGCGGCTGCTACAACATTTTTTATTTCGTACAAAAATATAATCAATAGAATGAATTATTTCTTTACTACATCGAAACGAATGTGCCATGGGACGTAAGTTTTTCAATTTGTTTTAAATCTTAAATAAAATGTGAGCGTTAGAATGATCATCCACGATAATAGTGGAGAGAATATCAGATATTCAACTGATAAGAACAGATACTACACTTTGATCTTAGCCACAGGCCAAGAAGGGATACTCGTTAGAGTTCCTCCGGCGTTTAAGTAGATTTTCGGTTCGCGCTACGCTTACGAGAAACGAGCGCGCGTGCGGCCTCTAGCGGTTACTCCGAGAACTACGGGTTTCCTCACACCTATAATTTCGGTGGCGCTCGGCCATGATTTGGTTGAATTTTTTTCAACCAAATGCGCAAGAAACAAATTTTATTTTCGCATAATTTTTTAACCAATTCGGACATTTGCTTAATATTTTTCAATCAAAATAAAATATTAATATTTTAACGAATAATGTACTTGAAAATCAATATCGGATATGGTGGAAAAAATAAAATAACATATTTACTCAATAGAAATTTTATCTGAATCAAACGAGCCAAATTCAATTTTTCTTGTGTAGTCGAATCAACAATATTCATGTTATGAATTGAAACGCTTTTTTTGTTCGTTGCAGAAAATGCAGTCAAAACTATATAATTTGTTCGCGATAATTTTTTACATAGTTTCAGTAATATATTGTTCTCGGCTAACAATATATCTGTTGAATGAAAAAAAAACTTTCAATTTTATCATGTTATTAAAGTCAATAGCGTTTTGTTTGGACTAATAAATCCGATTATGTACACCAACAATTTTACAATTGAATCAACGAAATTTCATTTAATCACACCAATGATGTTGGATCAATGATTTTTTTTCTCAGTGTAGCGTTGAATAGCGCGGCGAGCCAGTGCGCGGCTGAGCGGTCACCCATCCGAGTGTTGGCCCGGACCAACGATGCTTGACACGAGAAATCGCCGAAGCCGCGCACCGATCGCGCGTCCACCAATGCTGGTGAATTTGTTTTTCTAGTCTGTTCTCGACTTACCAACGCCTGTAGTACGATCGAGATGGTGGCGAATGAGAAAATCTTTTCTTGCTCGAGCTTTTTCATTGTCCTGGGAAGTAATTTACTGTTGTTAGTTTCGTATTTTTAATTAGCTTTCGACGAATCGTCAAATGAGTGAAAAAATTCAGGTTTATATTTATTTTTGGGGAAAAATAGTCGACGTTTGTCTTATATTTTCTTCCCTTGAAGGCAAAAATACGTTGAGTAACATGAAAAAACAAAAACATCTGGCGAGGTTATCAAGCTCGAAAAATGGGGTAGAAAATGGAGCTGACAAAGACAATGGGTGGTGAAGTTTGCACTGCTGGAATGCAGCGAAAGTTCTTTTTCTTTGTGACTTTCATTATTAGCTACAATTATTCTTTTCCCAGATTCAGTTTGTAGATTTCTAATGGGAATCCAGCTGTCAATTTATCTACCTCGAAAAATAGAGTAAAAAATGGAGCTGAGGAAGGACAACGGGTGTTAAAGTTTGCAGAGGCTGGAATGCAGCAAAAGTTCTTTTTCTTTTCGATTTTCATTATTACCCAAAATCATTTTTCCCCAGATACAGTTTGTAGATTTCTAATGAAAATCAAGCTGCCAAGCTTATTTAGCTCGAAAAATGGAGAAAAAAAATAGAGCTGAACGAAGACAACGGGTGTTAAAGTTTGCACTGCTGGAATGCAGCAAAAGTTCATTTTCTTTTTGATTCTCATTATTACCCAAAATTATTTTTTCCGCAGATTCAGTTGGTAGATTTCTAATGGGGATCAAGCTGTCAAGTTTGTGAAGTTCGAAAAATGGGGTAAAAAATAGAGCTGAAAAATGAAAACATCAAAAGTACTTTTTCTTTTTGATTTTCATTATCACCCAAAATCATTTTTTCCGCAGATTCATTTTCTAAATTTCTCATGAGGCTCAAGCTGTCAAGTTTATCAAGCTCGAACAAATTAGTCGAAAATGGAGCTGAAAAAAGACAACGGGGGTTGAAGTTGACACTGCTGGAATGCGGTAAAAAATCTCTCTCTTTTTTATTTTCATTTTTACCGCAGATTCATTTTGTAGATTGCTAATGGGGCTGAAAAAACGTTGGGGTCATTTTCACAGCCTAGATCTACGGAAGAAAAGGTGAACAATTTGCAAAAATGATTTTTCTTTGCATTCCGTTGATGCGAAATTTCACATCGTCAGAGAAAATGCTTCGTTTCAACAGCAATACCATCTGTCATAGATAAACATATGAAATTTATGTGGCAAACAATTATCGAGTAAATCAACGAATTTGGTAGAAAAATAAAATGAGCAACAAACGCACAGATTTGATGTCGTCCTGAAGGATTCCATGCATAGGCCTCGCTTGGACGGACGAAGGTCTGCCCGCAGGTGGCATTGTCATCGATGGTGCAATTTTTCTCGTATTCTCCTTGTCCTTCTCCTCCTTCGTGACTGACCTGTCGACGAAATTTTTTTAAACGTCAGTACGGTGGGTATTCGATCCTTTTTGCTTTCTTTGCGTTACTTCGAGCAATGACAAACAGGATGTTCATTCGGGATGAAGGTCATACGAACAACGACTACGACAAAATCCCGTTTTACGAACGAAGATTTACTAATTAGTGACGACTCGTTGCGAGGAGTGAACGATTATACGACACAGTCTTGTACTAAATTTCTTTTCTGTCGCTTTTTGTTTTGTTGGTGTTTTTTTTACTGGCCTGGCTAGAGAAAGAGCGTTGAGCGAGTGATTGTTGGTAACGTGTTTCCACAGAGAGACCTCCTCCTCCGTAGCTAATCCACTGCCCCAGTCTCGAAGCTGATTTAAAAATTAGAGAAACAAAAAATAAGAATGCAAGATTTATGGTCAATTATTGCTTCGCAACGACCCATGATACGAGAGTAAAAAATTCTTTAAATCGAGAACTGTGATCGGAGATTTATTTTTACTTTTTCATTAGGATAAATTCTTGTAAGGTAATTCACGAAGTTTCACGAAATTTTGGGAATTGTATATGAAGTTGATAAATATTAAAAAATGTTTTTTTTTCGCAAATAAATTAAGGGGTAACACCATTCCAGAAGGTAGGAAAAAACACTTTTTGGCTTCAAATTATACTCTAGGATCTCAAAAATTAATGCAACTGGTTCGATAGCGGAAAATTGATATTTCAACTGTTGAATTGAAAATAATGCGACGCGGAACTTTACACACGTTTTTTAAATTTGCTGGCAGTATAAGTCGAACAAATTAAGTTCTATTCACTTGAAATTTTTACAGTATCTTCTAAACTACATTTTCTACAGAAATACGAACGGATTTTTCGTATTGTTTCAAACTCTTATTATAAACAACATATCGTTATTTTAAAAAATTTGATAACTTTTTTCAAATGCATGCTATTTTTACAAAAATGAATATTCTGAAAACGCCCTTCGTATTTCCGTAGCTAATTTCATGCAGACGCTGGAAAAATCCGGTTTTTTATTCAAGGTCGAAATGTTCGGCTCTTATGCTGCAAAGTTCCAGCGTCACCATTTGGCACATTTTTGCTGTTCCGTAAAACAAGTACAAAAAAGTACTTTAAGGCAGTATTGTTGTCTAGAGATTTGAAAAAATCGCGGTTTTAATTTCATTTTATTATTAGGCAGCGCATAAGTCGCTTGGATCTCAATATTTTTCTATGAAAAAATTATATAATATAGGTCAAATATAGCCAAATATATTCTTAATTTTCCGAAACATTTCATTGAGTATTTTTCGTCCAAAAAATTCCCCAAAATCACCCAAATTTTCAGCGCTCACACTGGTATAGCCCCTTAATGATACTTATAAAATTAGCCGAGTTATAGAAATTGTAAGAAGTACGCTAGAGGCGCGTGGTCGAGAGGCAGCACTTTAAGGTATTAGTGGATGGCTATTGAAAATTCTTGAAAATTTTAAGATTGATAGTTCTTGATAGTATAATAATTTTACAATTATTTTACAGTTATTTTAGATTTTTTTACTAAATAATTGAGTAATTATGAAAATATGAATTTAACACGGTCGCTTATGGGAAAACAGCTTCTGCGGACGTTAAGGGCTTATATACAGTGAAAACTTTCGAAAAATCGATTTTTTTCTTTTCGTAATGTAAATATATTTAAGTACACGCACAGAAAATGTCTTGTCAATCCGACGAATATTCTCGAAGTTACACTCACATTTGTAATGACGTGCCAAGCGTAAAAGCGTTTTTCTTAATACTGTGTTTTTAAAATCGGTGAGCAAGATTTCTCGGAAACGGCTGAACCGACCAGTCTCAAATTTTAACACAACCTTTTCAAGTATATTTTTCAGTAATTAATCGAAGGTTTTTTCTCACCGATAAACCTTTTCCATTTTAGAAACAATTTAACGCCTAAATTTTCGTCAAAAATCGATTTTTTTTCAGTGAAGCGGCCATTTTGTCAAAAATGATTATTTTGCTTATTCCTGCGATCAATTACAAGATAATCCATTATATTAACGAAATATTTTTGGTTTTTTCATTTTAGATGATCCAGTCCAGAGATATCGTGTTCACCGCAAGACGCCTTTTTTAGAGGTGCTCCCGGCGATCAGCTATAGCAGCTTGCAAAATAATTATTTTTACAAATAAAAAATTTTAAAATACAGGTAAAAGTTACCATAATATGTGTACAAATTTTTACGTTAATAGATTTAAAGGTCTTCTCAAGAAAAATTCTTGAAAAGTCGATCTTTTCGGGCCTCCTGACTGTATATAACCCCTTAATAGTTGCAAAACGAATGTAACTAAATCGCCGTGAATTCCGAAAACATTATATCATCAAGATTTAGGATCAAGCGATTGATTATGCTAAGTTTCAAATAAATCGACTGAGTAATTGTCGAGAAATTAAAGTAATGAGGAGTATCGACTTTTTATGAATTGCGCTGTGTAGACGTGGCAACGTTGTAGAGTAGCATGATGATTATTCGGTCGGTATAGTAGAAACCCTTTGTTGTACCGTGGTGTAAATCCATGCTAATGGCCCGTTTTGACACACTGAGAAAAAGAAATCGTTGAGTGTGCAAAATGCATTTTGTTGTGTCGAAATTTTGTTGTTTTAAGGCGATCCTCTAGTTTCTCGGGTCGAAAAAATCGATTTTTTTTTCATAAAGCACATCTACAACGTGTGTAGAAAATGTGTGCCAAAGGATTTTTCGATATTCGAAGTGGTTGACAAGTTACGGCCCTGGAACGGAGCAGGTATACGGAGCAGGTATACTTTCAAACGCGTTTTTCTCGAAACACCATTTTTCGAAACGGTGACCACGATATTTTAGAAACTACTGCACCGATCTTGTTCAAATTTATACAGCATCTTTAATATGTTATAAGCCAGCGATTGAACTAGGATTATCATGATTGCTTCGATAGTTTTTTTTTCTACGAGCGAAAAACTTAAGAAAAAATGAGTAAAAAATAGAATGTAATTTTCAAAAGTGTATAAAAAAGTCAATTTTTGTAATTTAGAATTCACTCTAGTTCAATCGCTAGTCTTAAATATGAAGATTAAAATGCCGTTTGGTTTTTTGATTTCAGATAAGCAGAACAGCCGCAATCTTGGTCACCGTCAAGCACCTCTTTAACTTGATGTCTTCCTGTCGGCCACTATAACATTTATTCTATTATATATTTTGACTTCAAAAAATTTGTAAAGCTTATTGAAATGTTAATAAAGATTATGTAAAAACAATGAGATTGATTATTTCGATGCTTTGCCCGTAAAAAATTATTGAAAAAGCCGTAAAAAAACAGTCGAGAAACTAGAGGACCGCGTTAACTGTTGCTCAGACATGCTAAATAAGCTACAGTTCACACCACTAATGCGATCAGTTAGATTAACAAAACGTTTGTTATGCCAATCAAAAATCAAGTTGAACGTATTTAAAGATACATTTTGTTAAACCAACTGAATTTTGGTTGGATGAACGATTTTTTTTCAGTGCTCCTTTGGATAAAGCTATCCGCAAGATATCCTATACCTTTAACACTGTTTATCTGCCGGATAACTTTATCCGTAACTTATCCGTGGTTGACGAAACGGGGCATAAGTGGAATTCATAGTTCTTTTTCGGTAGCTTCCCCTTTTATTTTAAATACACAAGATTGCTGATATATTAATGTCATCAATGGTTTTTTTTTAGAGAGAATCATAAATGGTGAAGTTTTATGCCATTCAACTTTTTCAAACATGATTAGGAAAAACGCACTGAAGTCACGCTGCCCACGCTATT
The DNA here is from genome assembly GCA_944452715.1 of Ophion slaviceki. Lineage (NCBI taxonomy): Eukaryota > Metazoa > Arthropoda > Insecta > Hymenoptera > Ichneumonidae > Ophion > Ophion slaviceki. Next base: position 46,122,136 of record OX101784.1, read on the forward strand.
TGGAGGTTAAACTTACTCACTGCTACTCACGAAGCAAAAGATCGTTAAGATCGAAGCATCGTTAAAAGATTTCTTTTAAGGATGTTAAAAGAAAAATTTCGGAAAGATAACTCGACAAGTTTAACGTTTATCTCATCCCCAAAATCACCTCCAAAGCGCTCTAGATAAGAATACTGCTTTAAGGATGTATGGCAACTAAGTTATTTACTACTGTTCAAATTGAAACTCACTGATATTGTAAAGGAAAATATCGAGAACTTTTTGAGATTAAAAAAACAAAATTTGCCCACGTGAATGCTGAGATAAACGAATTCAAAGTTGGGTCATTTAACACGGGGAACATAGGACTGTACGTCCAAAATTCCCTTTACATTGGCAAAAAAGGTATTTTCGGAGTACTCTTTTGTAAAAAAAAACTTTTGTGCGGTATCGCTGTAATATGCATGATACGTTAAAAAAAATCGACATGTGCCCATATATTTTGCGAGATATTGCGAGTTAAATGGGACCGTTTTCGTATTTCTTTAGCTCGTATGTCGTAACCACGACAACGTCAGGGAAAACGTACATCAAATCAGCAACTAAATTTGCAGTTAAAAATTGAAAATTCTTCTTTCTGTACCGCATGTTTTACTTTGAGCTGTGGTAAATCTCCTTTTTAGCTTCAATGAATACTACAATTATTTTATTTAGTCTTTAAATGCGATTTTTGCAAATTGCATAATCAGTTCTGTAACGACTCTGCAGTAGCTGCCATACATCCTTAAATAAATATTCGCTTTACTTTTTTTTCAAGACGCAATTATCTTCCGGCCTCTTGAGCGGTTCTACCCCTCAAATATTAAACAACCACAAATCTCATCTCATTGTTTATGTACATACACAATTTCCGCCAATTGTACTATACTTCAAATACAATAATTTAATTCTTCAAATACAATAATAATTAATACTTCAAATACAATAATTTAATTACTGACAAGTGCGGGATCGTAAAAGTCCGAAGGGACATACGACGATAAATATATTTGTTTACCTCTTCGTTGTCACTGTGGGTCTAAACGAGCGTTCAACTTTAGCCCCAAATATATATCCTTATTTGACGTATCTTTACGATTTTTTTTTCATGTTGCCGTCTCTTTGTTCCTCTAACAATTTTTCGGCACATATCATGCAAAGTTTAAAGCATGTTCGGGATTTTTTTCACTCTCATCCGACCGATAATTTTCGTGTACCAACAGTTTGAAAATGGACTGGGTCAATTTGACCCAGTGTGACAACGAAGGGTCAAACAATACCTAAATAAAACCCAACAAATGTACAGTATCACAAATGAATCTCGACCTAAGGCTCTCGATTTAAATGCCCATTTTTAATTTCTCGCTTACGAAGAAAATGTACAAATACTCGTACGAGTCATGCAGACACGTAATATGAAAACACAGAAAAAAAAATAAAATAAAACGATAATGAAGATCACATACACGGACATGGAGAACGAGAAAATGTTATGTACAGTCGAAGATAAATATTGTGCGACATGCTGAATAATTGTTATCGCGACACTTCGAGATTTCGATTTTCTCTCCGTTCGCGCGCTCTATCTCGAGCTCCAGAGTGACGGAGCATTCTCTCGCGTTCACGACCCCTCCTGAGAATTTCATCGAGGAAAAACTTTGAGTAAACGCCTCGGTAAAAGTCGGCAAAGTCCCTCGAGTAAATTCGACGAATACGACAAGTCTGAAGTATCGAAGAGGCGAAAAAAAGAGAAGAAAAAAAAACAAAAAGAAAAACCACACAACGACGATACGAAATATTCGTCTCGGTTTGGTGAATTTTGCGTTTTACCTTATACTCGTCGGCTAGACGTCTCAGTTCCGCGATCTCGGAAGTGGGAAAACTTTTGCCCAATAATTTTCTACGAATCTTGGCGTTTTCTCCAGTCACCAACGTCACGCCTTTAGCCGTAGTTTTTTTCGTTCTGCAATAAGCACAATTGAGCGGGATTGTTCGCTAAATTTGAGGGTGCGCGGGCACAATTTTTTTTGTTTTTTTTTTCTTTCAAAATCGATCGGTATCAAAAATTCGACGCAAACGGGCTTGTCGTAGTCATGTTCGTACATATTTTTTTTTTTCGTTTGCATTTTTTTGCGTTTCAAAACGATTTTTTTGGTGCGTAAATGTGAAAATCTGACCTGAAAGTTATTTTGACCTCGTTGAGGTCCTCCTCGCGCTCGTCACCCTCCGGAACTACCCCGTCGACGGTGTCCGTTTGCCCACCGACCAACGGCTCCAGTTCCGATGCCTGGGCGCCTAGTTTTATTTCAGACATTTTTTTTTTTTCAAAAAATTGTAACGGGGGCCGGGGATTGCGAAGCAGACTGGTGCGAAAGTTTGCATCGTTGGAGCGCAACGATAATCGTTTTGTCGATTTATTTCTTTATTTTTGTCAATGTCCAGAATTCTTGTTTTTTTTTTCGGAACAGTGTTACGGATCTCTAACGATAATCCGAAAAATATTCGAACGATTTTGCTAATCGGAATGTGCGAAAAAATTGGCAAGGCGAAAGAATAAACTCGCGCTGCCACCCGAGCAATGCAAACTTCACCATCGTGGAGCAAAACGATCGGGGCTACTTTTCTCTTTGTTTTTGTCACTCGTGTCGATTGTGCGAAATAAAAATAACGTTGATGACAGTGAGAAAAGCCATGGTGTTTTTTTTTTCTTCCGATCGACGTAAGGCTAGCACCGATCGGAAATATGAAAAATCGCTCGTAGAAAAAAAAAACTAACAATGAGGAAAAGAAGAATCAGTAACGAAAGTTCGGTTGCATCGCGTTGATGTAAGATGGATTCGTGAAAATAATTAACAGGCCGTTTAAGGTATTCCTTTCGCGGGGGGCCGTATTTTGTTGAATTAGAGTAGCCGTTAATAAAAATAAGTCACAATTAATTATTATACCCAGCTATAAACTGGAATAAAAAATGTCGTGCAAATTTGGGAGATTTAGACATTTTTACATTTTCTCGGAAAAGTTGCGGCTCCAAAAATTGTTCTGCTAGGCACATTTTTCTAAGTTTTATTATTGATATTTTCTTTAAACATTCGGTGATCCCCGGTTTTTATTGTCGTTAAGGAATCTTTAGATTTTTAAGGGGGAATATACCTTTGTACTTTTTCTTTTTGCAATTTTTTTCCTAAATCTTCCAGAAAAAAAAGAAGAGCAAGAGAATGTTGAATTAGAAGGACAATCGTATGGTCCAGGCATCGCCGATTCAAGGTAAACACGAAATTCCCATGATTTTGCAGTACTCAAAACTTTAAGGCAGGATTCTACTTTGAAACTTTGAAAAAAAAATTTTTTTTTTACATTTTTCGAAAGTAAATATGTTCAAGAATGTTCGGTCAAAATTTTATAAAGTTCCAATCAGTCTAACTATCCTTTTTCGCCTTTCGAACGCACCTACCTGAGCACCTACCTATCACTCACCAAAACTTTAAACGCGTTTTTCTCGAAACGACATTTTCAAGTACCGTGGTCGTGATAACTCAAAAAGTACTGAACCGATCCTTATGAAATTTGGAACACATATTCTATATGTGTGTACCAACCGACCTAACTACAATCAACTTAAAATTTTGATTAGAACTATTTTTTTATTGCAAAAAAAGACCCAAAAAAACGCATTTTTTTTCGTATTTTAGCCGCCATTTTGTTAATTATGCACGTATATAAAATATTCTAGTTAGGTCGGTTCCTGAAGACATACTGAACATGAAACTATTTGATTTTTTTGTTTCAGACCATCCGTCGGGAAGATTTCACGACCACGGCAACGGTACCTGCTTTTCGAGGCGTTGGCTTTAAACATATTTTACGTGTACAAAAAATGAATAAAATACATTAAATTTTTTTTTTAATGTACTTAAAGAGTGTATTTATTGAACAGTTTAAACCCCATATCGATATCTTTAATAGTATTCTCAGAAAAAATTCACGAAAATAGCGTTTTTTTTCATGGTTTCAAAGTAGAATCCTGCCTTAAACGCGTTTTTCTCGAAACTATGTTTTTAGACACGGGCGTATGCGTAGCGCCTCGAGTTTTCAATCAATTGACTTAAAATTTTAAGTGTAGCTTCTTGACAACGTTTTCTAGCTCAGTACGTAGGGTTTTTACGATAACTTGAAATTTGAAAATTTTATGATCGATATTCGACCGATTTTTCTACGAATTTTTTTTTTGTTCACATTAACGCCATTTTTTTATTAATATTTTGAAAAACCCCTACGCACAGGACTAGTTTTTTATATCTCCTTTCAAAACATTTTTCGTTTTTTGTTCTAGATTGAAAATTATGACCTGTGTGAATACGCCCGTAGAGGACTATGAAAAAAAGAAGTTTTCTTTCATCGACCACTGCGCCGCCATTTTGTTTCAAAATGATAAAAAAAAAACTCTTTACTTAGTGACTTGTACTAACATGTATAAAAAACCGAATTTAAAAATATTGTTCTGTTTTTCTTAAGGCCTTAGGCCACTCCAGAAGCCGAAAGAATAGGCTTTTTGGGGATTTTTTTTCCAGAAAACCTACAAAATAAATCGAGATTACAAAAAAGGGTGTTTATCACACATATCAGTGACTATACAATAATTTTTTTGAAGCGATTAATTTCAAAATAGCGGCTGTGCAGCGTTTATCTCAAAACTGCATTTTTTAAGTCGGCCAGAAACATAACTCAGATAATTTTCAACCGATTCATATGTTGAATATATCTTGAAAAATACATTATCTATGGAAGTACGTAGAATTTTTTTTTGTGCTGCATAGTTCATTTGTTATTAACAATTATCTGACGATTTATTAGGCCAATTTTCGAAAAGTGAAAAATTTCGTCAGATAATTGTTAATAACAAATGAACTATGCAATATAAAAAAAAATGCTACGTACTTCCATAGACAATGTATTTTTCAAGATATATTCAACATTTCAAGTGAATCGGTTGAAAATTGTCTGAGTTATGTTTCCGGCCAACTTAAAAAATGCAGTTTAGAGATAAACGCTGCACAGCTGCCATTTTGAAATGAATCGCTTAAAAAAAATCATTGTTTACAGTCACTGATATGTATGATAAACACCCTTTTTTGTAATCTCGATTTATATTTTAGTTTTTCTGAAAAAAAAATCCCCATAACGCCTATTTTTCCGGCCTCTGGAGTGGCCTAACCCCTTAAGTAAGTTGTCAAAAATGACCCTTGATTTTGCCCTTGTTTATTTCCCCTTAATACATATAAATTATTAGATAAATATAAATTATTAGATAGAAATATGGCCAGCGTGTCATCTCCGTAAGCGTCGTGTGAATGAGACGATTTTTAGAGCCGTGACTTTTCGTTAAAAGTTCGGCAACTTGTCTTGGAGTTTAATTAACCAGTATACCGAGATTCATTTTTACTTGATTAGAGACGAAAATCAGTTTAGGGGCTATTCTAATGTGACGGAATGAAAAAATAGTATTTTTTTCATTTTTCAACTCTGTTCCATCGTAGAATTGATATCCAATTGCTGGTAAAGTCGATTTTCACTATGTCGACTCAGTACAGTGCAGGGTGCGCGCGCTCGGCTCTAGTACGGCTACCCGCGGCGCGTCCCTAACAGCTGTCTTGAATTTATACCTGAGTATACACATATACACGTATGCTTCTTTACATTCACTGTGTAGTAGTAGTCTCTTTTCACTGTGTGAGTAAAAGTACGTTCTACCGATTAGTATCGCCTCTGAATTTTTCTTTTTTCTCGAAACGACTTTTTTTCAACTGGCGTTGGTTATTTCGGGAAAACGGCTTAACCAATGGGGCAAAATTTTTTACTGCATATTCAGCATATGTATGGCTATTGTCCGAATTAGAATTATTAAAAAATAGAAATGTTAATTTGCACTTTCGCTCGAATCATGACGAAAAAAACGTGTTTTTCGAACACTTTTGCAAAAACGACGCCATTTCGTTAATTTTGCAATATAAAACGATAATTCTTGTTCGGACGATAGCGACACTTATACAGAATAAGAATTTTTTTGTTTCAGACTACTTGGAGAGCGCAAATCATCAGCGACAGTAACATATTTTTTATCATGCCTTCACACGATTATAAATTGTTAAATGAATATACATTTATATGCAACACTTTAGACGCTAAAAAAGGCTATTTTCCTGAATTTTTTTATAGGTTTATATTATAGATATTGATATAAAAGTTGTTACAATTAATAAATATACTTTCGAAATACATTTTAAAAAATGATTTAAGTCACTATTTATAGACGAAAATGGTAGTTAAGGGGTTACCCCCACTTGCGATTTTGAAAAAATCGAATTTTTTTATTACATTTTTTTGAAGTATAAGTATCCGGGCCCATACTTCTGTATGGGCCCGGAATAGATGACTCTATGTAAGTTTACAAAAAAAAATATTTTCTTCGTGTAAACTGAAATTGAAACTTTAAACGCGTTTTTCTCAAAATGGCATTTCTGAAGTCGGTGACCAAGATTACTCGAACACTAATGAACCGATCTTCTTGAAATTTTGCAGGCTTATTTAATACATAAAAATGTAGTCTTTAATCGTTCGATTTTTTTTTTCGAAAAAAATGGCCGTTTTATAGCCAAAAAACGGCCGTTTTTTTTTCGTTAAAATCGAACCATTAACTTTGACTGTCCGCCATTTTGTGAAAAATGAATATTTTTTAAAATCCTTCGATTAAAGACTAGTTTATACTTATATTTGACTAAATCCATCCGCATTTTTTTTTCAGATGATCCACTTCGCCGCAATGTCGGTCACCGCAAACCGTGTATATAAAAACATGATTTCATTGACGGCCATTTGCCACTAAACAATGTAATATTTTTCAATAAAAAATCTACTGAAAGTTCTTCAAGATGTGTTCTTCAAGATGGTATATTGATCGATTAAAAAAGTTTTGTAGTTTTCTTTAAAAAAATTCATGAAAAAGGCTTTTTTTGCGCTACAAGTGGGAGTGACGCCTTAAAAAAATTTCCTAATAAAATTGTAGGTCTGGGCTGTTGATGAAATCTCAGAGATGGATCATTCGAAACAAAAAAATCGAACGGTTTTAAATTCAGTATGTTAATGGCTATAGCGCATGTCATACGATTTTCGATATATGCAAAAATAACAAAATGGCGGACATTTTTCATAAAAACAAAAAAGTGTTTTTTCCACCGTTTTCGGCCAAAAAAATAGTAAATATAAAAATTTAAAACATTCTTGATATGTGCTATAGTTGTAAAGAACATGTGGTTAAAGTTTCATAAGGATCGGTTCAGTAGTTTCGAAGATTTTATCAACAAGCCGTCGAAAAACGTTGTTTCGATAAAAACGCGTTTAAAGTGTGTTTGGGTTACACAAATACATTTTAAAAAATGTAATGTATTTCAAAAGTGTATTTATTAAGTGTAACAGCTTTTATATCAATATCTATGGTGCAAACTTATTTAAAAAAATCATGACAAAAGCCTTTTTAGCGTCTAAAGTGAGAAGACCCCTTGAAAGAAAAAAAGGTTTGCACCGACACATGCAGCAGTTGAAAAAAAAAAAAATCAGTAAAAATAGCTTATTTTTTAAGCCGTCACAGTAGAATATCCCCTCAAATGTTAAATATTCGGGTTCGCGAAAGGAATACCTTAAAAATCGTATTCGTGTGTAACTATAGAGACAGCGAAGCGGAGGGGTCTGCCTAGTTTTCTCAAAGTTTTACGTACTCCTCGTCGCTATGCGAAATAAAAATAACGTAAACGAGAGAAAGAAAAACCGTGCCTTACTTTTTTTTTCGTAAAATTGATTGTTCGACAGTATCGATGGAAATTCGTTGGCAGTTTTTTCTCAAAATTTCGTTGGAAAAACTCGATGTTTTTGGAATTTGCATTGTTGGCACGCAAGGATAATTCTTTTTTGCTTCACTGCATTCTCAATTTTTTAAATCATTATCCAAAATCTGGACACGTAGAAAAATCGAGTGGCAAAAGAAATTAATTTGCGTTTCAACGATGCATCGAACAGCATCATCGCAAAAGTCGAGTGACCAAAGTTTTGGTTTTACCGTGTTTTTTTTTCGCGTGATGAACATGTTGTCACATTTGTTTATATTTTGCGTCCATTTTTTTCGTTTGTTTTTTCTTTCTTTAGATAATAATAAGCTCGTTTACCATCACGCTTGTGATCGACGTCACCTGGTCTCTTCTTGTGTACAGGTGCGGGCCCGGCCGGCGCTATGCCCTGCTTCAAGGCTCCCATGCTGAGTGACTTTCTCGGTGGGCCGGCGGTTCCGGCTGCGCCACCGGCAGCAGCGACCGGCGGCACGGCCTCTCCGTTAGTCAGCTGTGATCGTCTCGGCCACGCGAATTGCAATCGATACTCGGTGCTTATACGCGAAATCGCTTTGCTCAGCTGACTCGGTGGCAGCGCCGCGCTGGCAGCGACCTCCTGCAATTGGCAGTAAAAAAAAACACCACTCACTGAAGAATCTTCATCGTTCCGATTTTTTTCGTGAAAATCAACGGGAAAAAAAAATTTGCCTACAAAATCGTCAGATAATTGTTGATAACAAATTAACTATGCAATATAAAAAATAAACCCTACGTACTTCCATAGACAATGTATTTTTCAAGATACATTCAACATTTCGAGTAAATCTGTTGAAAATTGTCTGAGTTATGTTTCCGGCTAACTTAAAAAATGCAGTTTTGAGATAAAAGCTGCACAGCCGCCATTTTGAAATTAATCGCTTCAAAAAAGTTGTTGTATACAGTCACTGATATGTATGATAAACACCCTTCTTTGTAATATCGATTTATTTTGTAGTTTTTTCTGAAAAAAAAATCCCAAAAAAGCCTATTATTCGGCCTCTAGAGTGGCCTAACCCCTTAAGGGGTTACCCCCACTTGCGATTTTGAAAAAATCGATTTTTTTTTATTGCATTTTTTTGAAGTGCAATTTGAAGTGCATTTTTTTTTGATGCCCGGAATAGATGACTCTATGTAAGTTTACAAAAAAAGAATATTTTCTTCGTGTAAACTGAAATTGAAACATTAAACGCGTTTTTCTCAAAATGGCATTTCTGAAGTCGGTGAACAAGATTACTCGAACACTAATGAACCGATCTTGAAATTTTGCAGGCTTATTTAATACATAAAAATGTAGTCTTTAATCGTTCGAATTTTTTTTCAAAAAAAATGGCCGTTTTATAGCCAAAAAACGGCCGCTTTTTTTCGTTAAAATCGAACCATTAACATTGACTGTCCGCCATTTTGTGAAAAATGAATATTTTTTAAAATCCTTCGATTAAAGACTAGTTTATACTTATATTTGACTAAATCCATCCGCATTTTTTTTTCAGATGATCCACTTCGCCGCAATGTTGGTCACCGCAAACCGTGTATATAAAAACATTATTTCATTGACGGCCATTTGCCACTAAACAATGTAATATTTTTCAATAAAAAAATTACTGAAAGTTCTTCAAGATGTGTTCTTTAAGATGGTATATTGATCGATTAAAAAAGTTTTGTAGTTTTCTTTAAAAAAATTCATGAAAAAGGCCGTTTTTTTGCGCTACAAGTGGGGGTAACGCCTTAAGGTAGATCGAACGGGCGCTCTTGATTTCTATAGATTTTGTTCAAATATTAACCAGACATTGTTCGTATAATTATGCATGTTTGAGTGAAATTTCAGAACAGTCGAGTATTTCGATTGGGTGACAATGGGTATCAAAATTGCAACTTTTAACACTGCAGGGTCAGCATTAAAATTTAGACAGAACAATTTTCCGTAAAAAATATTTGTCCCCTATAATAAGAAGACATATGGCAACACCGCATCGTTTCACGTATCCAATGACGTAGTTTGCGCGGCATATTTAAAATAATACTGCAACACAAATTTTTATTTGGAAGTAACTTTTAATCGAACAAAGTTTTTAATTAGTTATGAATTAACCAACATGTTTATTCGTTAATGAAGATAACATAAACAATATGAAATATTAATATTTACAACGCAAATATTTTTTTTATGATAACATTTTTTAACTTTCGAAACACGATCATTTTTTTTTCTCGAAATATTGAACAATACTGTTCTGCGGTGTTGCCGTATGTCTTCTTATTATAGGGGACAAATATTTTTCACGGATAATTATTCTGTCTTTACCTAACGTTTTTAGCAAAACTGAATAGTAAAGGCAATCCAAACTTTTTTCACTCTTTCCCTAACTAATTTGCTATCGAAAAATAATTTTTTTTTAAATTTACAAACACAATAGAATGGTACGACGAATTATGTGACCTGACTTTGGGTCAATGCAGACCCGCAGTGTTAAAAGTTGCAATTTTAAAGCCCATTATCTCCCAATCTAAATAGTCGACTATTCTGAAATTTCACTTAAACATGCATAACGATATAAACAATGTCTGGTTCGATTTTGAACAAAATCTATAGAAATCAGGGGGGGGGGGGGCTCGTTCTACCTTAATGTTCCAAAATTACAAGGTTCGTCAAGATCATGCCAGCGAAAGTCTACAACGTTGACTGTAAATTATGCAGGACGTATAACATTGTCTAGACAAATTTCAAAATTGACGTAAAATCATTTCTTAATAAAAAAAATTCTTGAAGTAATTCGTTAATTTATTGAATATTTTGAAACGTTTAAAACTTCCATAGCCGAATTATTTTGACGGTGCTCAGATTTTCGGAGTTTTGGTCTATCGTGTAAAATTCTTTCGGAGTTTTGATCTTTCGGGGTAGTATTCCTTCGCAGTTTCCAGCGTTCTGATCATTCAAAGTTTGGAATTTCAACCCGGCCCCCGAATGAACTCTTCTCGATCACCATTCCAAAAAAAAAGCAATCAGTTTGGAAAAAATCGTTGGAAAAAAAATAACTTTTGCCATGAAAATATGATTTTTCGTTTTTTCCACCACGATATGTTGAATTACCCGAACTTTATCGGCGACGACATTCGTGTCGACGGCGTCGATGCCACCACCGTCAGCTGCAGTGATGAACTCGTGAGTCTTGTAAGCCAGCTCCGGGCATTTCTTCCGTCTCGGAAGTGGTGGCTCGAGCGTAGGTCCTGAAAATTAAACAAAAAAATACGTGTGTCGGTGAAAAAAAAGTTCTCTATTTTTCAATCCTCGGGTTCATGTATACATATATATGACATTTGAACAATGCGTCACTAGAGATACGTCTGACATTTACGGGTTGGTGTGTGAGAGAGATTCGTGTAGGCGTTGAATCAATAATTATTAAAATGCAAAACGAGTCTCGAGTCGTCGTGGAGGAGTAAATATAAATATATATATATATATATATATATATATATATATATATATATATACAGGGTGGACCATTTAACGTGACGACCCCAAATATCTCCGATGCCTTTAGAGTTACGGAAAAAATGTCAGGAGGTAATTTGATTGATTTCGAAGGGCTGATACAGTGGTGAAAAATTCATTTTTGTCAAGGTCATCAATGGTTTTTCAAACGGTAAAATGTTTTTTTTTTTAATTAAGACGTTGTACCTGATATTCAGACGAATCCAACGACCTATAATATCATGACCTTGAAATGATGTTCACCAAAATATTTTGGTGAACATTTTATTGGGCAAAACCCAAACAAACTATGACCTTGACAAAAATGAATTTTTCACCCCTGTATCATCCTTTCGAAATCGAACGAATTACTTCCTGACATTTTTTTCGTCACTCTAAAGGCAACGGAGATATTTGGGGTGGTCACGTCAAGGCCTCAGGCCACAGTAACGGGTATAAAATCATGTGCGAATTTAACAATTTTTTTTCGTATGAAAAAGTTATTCACTCATAAAATTAATTACACATCTATTTCATATGAATATCAAGCTGTTAGAAAAAAGATATATATATTTTTTTCAGTGTATAAAATGGCCGATTACTCGAAACTTCTCGGAACAGCTTTTTTCGAATTCGCGTGACAAATATCTTCAACAATTTTCACTCGATTTACTTCAAATTTAAAAGTTATGTTCCTCATTGCATTTCGTAGCGAAGCACGTACGGAGTGTCTGATTAATCGAAAAATTTTCATTTTATGAGCAGTTTATGAGCAGTTATAACGAAATTTTTCACGGAAAATTCATTTCTTAAGGGGTTACCCCCCTTGCGATTTTGAAAAAATCGATTTCTTTTTATTGCCTTTTTTTTGGAGTATAAGTATCTGAGAATATGTCCTGAAAATTTCAAGTCGATCCGAACAAAATTGACTGAGATATGAGCGTTGAAAGAAAAGAATCCGTTGTGTAAACGACCGGCTAGTCTGAAGTCTTTCTGAAGTCTAGTCTGAAGTCGGTGACCAAGATTACTTGAACACTAATGAACCGATCTTCTTGAACTTTTGCAGGCTTATTTAATACATAAAAATGTAGTCTTTAAACGTTCGATTTTTTTTTTTCGAAAAAATGGCCGTTTTATAGCCAAAAAACGGCCGTTTTTTTTCGTTAAAATCGAACCATTAACTTTGACTGTCCGCCATTTTGTGAAAAATGAATATTTTTTAAAATCCTTCGATTAAAGACTAGTTTATACTTATATTTGACTAAATCCATCCGCATTTTTTTTTTCAGATGATCCACTTCGCTGCAATGTTGGTCACCGCAAACCGTGTATATAAAAACATTATTTCATTGACGGCCATTTGCCACTAAACAATGTAATATTTTTCAATAAAAAAATTACTGAAAGTTCTTCAAGATGTGTTCTTTAAGATGGTATATTGATCGATTAAAAAAGTTTTGTAGTTTTCTTTAAAAAAATTCATGAAAAAGGCCTTTTTTTGCGCTACAAGTGGGGGTAACGTCTTAAGTTCAAATACCTACAACTTTTGAATAAAACAATATTTTTTCAATTTCTCACGTACTTCTCTAGGTATTCTAATGTAGATTGACGACAATTTTTGTTTTTTCTTCTAGGTCAAACATTGTGGATGCTAAATGTCACGCCGCGGAGCGCCTAAAAAAAAAGATAACTAAAGAAAATATTAGTAGTCGGCCATTTTGTACATCGAAAAAAAATATATATTTTTTCTAACAGTTTGATATTCATACTAAATAGATGTGTAATTAATTTTATCAGTAAATTATTTTTTCATACGAAAAAAAATTATTAAATTCGCACATGATTTTATACCCGTTACTGTGGCCTAAGGCCTTAAATGGTCCACCTGTATATGGCTGTACTTTCAAAGAGCTGTTACCTCTGATTCAGATAAAATTTTGCACACCTCTTCTTTTCGATAATACAAGTCTGTGCCCAAATCGATTTTCGGCGCATCGCAATAGTTTTCGAAATGTCGAATTTTGAAAATAGATATATTAACTCGCGTGTATGTCTATATCTATCATGACGTGCTAGTAGGGATATCCTATTTCATTGGGATAATCAGACACGTTGAACGCTTTTGTCATGTATGTGTTTGTTTGGATTTGTTTTGATTTGCTCGAGTTTTCGGATTTGCTGGATGTGGGCTGGATGCTGGTTTTGTGGGCTTCGTTTGTCCATTTGCTTGGGTTTAATTGGGCCCGATTGTATTGTTCGGACTTTCAAGGGTCTGTTTGGGCTTGGTTGTGATTGCTTAGATTTTTTTGGGGGTTTGTTTGGAATTTTTTGGCCTTAGTTGTTTTCTATTGAGTTTTTTTAGAAATTGTATGGGATTGTTTGGCCTAGGTTGTGTTTTTTAAAAGTTTGTTTGGGCTTGTTTGTGTTTGTTCGGCTTTTGCAGGATTTGTTTGGCTTTACTTAGGATTGTTCGAGCTCGATTGTGTTTGGTTAGGCTTCTTTGAGCTTGGTTGCGTTTGATTGGGTTTTGTAGCGTTTGTTTGTACTTGTTCGGATTTGTTTAGGCTGGATTGTGTTGTTTCGGTTTTGTACGATTTGATTGGGCTCGGTTGTGATTGTTTGGGTTTTCGTGGTTTTTTTTTGGGATTGTTCGGACTTGGTTGTGTTTGTTCGGATTTTGTGGGTTCGTTGGGTCGATTGTGTTGATAAAGTAGGGATTAATGAATAGCGCGCTATGATAGAAATAAATATACACGCCCGTTAAATCATCAATTTTAGAAATTCGATATCTCGAAACCTATTGCGAAGAACAAGACATCCTTTAGGAAAGGACTTATATGTCAAAAAGAAGATGTATGCAGAGTCTCAGCTAAATCGAAGGTAACAGCAATTCGAAAGTTTATCCATATATAGATATGTAAAGGGTGTCTCAAAATGGCCTGACATTTTTATTTATTAATGAAACGTATTATTTATTTAAAACATACGAATATTTTTATTTTAATATAAGGTACAAACATGGAGGTTATGTGTGGAACACAATATGCGATGAATGGCATAAACGGCATGAACTTGGAAGACATATTCTTTCAACAAGATGGCGCAACCTGCCACACTGCGGGCGCAGCAATGCAGTTATTGCAGACGAAGTTTCATGCTCGTATTATCTCGCGCCACGGCGATGTGAATTGGCCACCAAGATCGTGCGATTTGACGCCATCGGACTTCTTGCTTTGGGGTTTTCTGAAAGGGAAAGTGTATGCCAATGATCCACAGACCATTCCGGAGCTCGAGGAAGCAATTGGACGCACCATTGATAAAATTAGTCCGCAATTATGCCAAAATGTTATTGAAAATTCCGTCAAAAGAGAGAACGTTTGCAAACAAGGACAAGGCGGCCATTTATCGGACATTGTGTTGCAAACATAACCTCCATGTTCGTACCTTATATTAAAATAAAAATATTCGTACTTTTCAAATACATACTACGTTTTATCAATAAATTAAAATGTCAGGCCATTTTGAAAAACCGTGTACATATACAGGGTGTCCCTCTCATCTCTGCCACCCGAAATAACTCGGTAATTACCGACGTCACAAAAAAATGTTCCATACAAAAGTTGTACGGTGTGAAGGGGGCCATCAAATGCGACCAATTTTTTTCTATTTCCGTGGAGGCGCTGACGGACAGTGAAGGTCACCTCCACTTTTTCAAATGGAATGGTACATTTTCATCCAAGGTCACCTATTAAAATGAAATACAAATCTAAATATCTCGGATCACTACCAAATATTTTGTAGTGATTCGAGATACTTAGATTTGTATCATCGATACTGACCTTGAATGACCTTGAGCGACTTTGACCCCCGAATGTTTTTTATGCGGCTTGAGGTGCTCCACAAGACGGTTGAAAAAAGTGCCATTCCATTTTTAAAAGTGGAGGTGACCTTCACTGTGCGTCAGCGCCGAAATAAAAAAGATTGTCGCATTTGATAGCCCCCTTCACACCGTACAACTTTTGTTTGGAACATTTTTTTTTGTGACGTCGATAATCACCGAGTTATTTCGGGTAGCAGCGATAAGAGGGACACCCTGTGTGTATGTGTATATATATATATATACACATACACACACCCCTACATACATATATACAGTACCGGTCTAAAGTGTTCGATCATTTGGGGCAATTGCACAATTTTCGATCACTTTGGATATTCGCAAAATTGTATTAGAATACTAAAATTCACATTATAGAGCTATATAATATATTCGAAAAATAAGAATTCAAATGAGTTATATTATTCTAATTTAATTTTGCAATTATCTGATGTGATCGAAAACGTTCGACCGGTATCATATATATATAAACACATGTATATGTATAACAATTACAACAAAAATCGTCGTAATAAGCAACTAACGAAAAGCTGCACATTGTTGGATATCTTCAAACTTATAAACTATAATGATAATTATATTAATAATACCAATAACAACAATATTCATGAATAATACTAAAAAGCACACAAGAAAATGGTGTAAAGCGTGCGAACAAGGAACATGCAAGATTGCTCAGCATTTTTCATTTTTTTTCGGCCAATCATTAATTTCCATAAAAATAATACAATCAATTGGTAGCATTGTGACCGTCCGATATCACTCCACTCGAATGAGCTCGAATGAGCTCTCGTTTGCGTGAGGCTCGAAACTGTAGTCGTTGTGCAACGATTTAATTGCATTGAAATATATATATATATATATATATATATATATATATATATATATATATATATATATATATATATATTGATCGAATGCAGCGCATGCAGCAAGGAATATTGAGGGCCTGGCTCGTCCGGCTCAGCACTACTTAACGTTACCAAATCTAAATAGCACGCGCATTATCCTATATATATATATATATAGAATTATATATATGTATAATAAAAACAAAGGATCGATACGACGGATCGATCGGGGGTGCAAGAGGCCTCTTCCACGAAGAACAATTCGCACGCGAGCTGAGTGTGGGAAGTAGAGTAGTAAAAAGTGTGTGTAGAGGATTGAAAGAGAACGGGTCAGCCCTTGGGACACGAGAATAACAGGGAGTAGACAAGACGAGCCCGAGGACTTTTCTACTTAAATTCCGAGTGAAAACGATGGTGTCGGGTGCCGCCGTGGTTCATTAACGTCCTCTTCGACTTACTTCAATTAACATCTCGTCGCTTTTTTTTCCCTCGCTTGTCACGTAACGATCACACGAAACGAGACACAATGGACTCTTTCTTCGTTAACGCCATACGGTAAACGAGACAAATTTCATCATTCTTTCTCTCGACGATCTTCTCGAAATGAGATTTTTCATTTTACTCTTTGGAGGATGAATGTTACGATACGGCGTTTCGACTTTGTGTTTGCCTTTTTGCAGCTACGAGGCTTTCGAGATGAAAAATTTCGGTGGCAGCTTATCGCACACCCGCGATCGTCCGAGGCCAATCAACGAAGGTACAGCGTATATACCGTTTTTTTTTCTTCGATCGTTTGGGCTCGAACCAACGACGGGTCGGTGATATGCGGTGGAAAAAATCATATGCTACGGTACGAAAAGGGAGCAAGGCCCGATTGAGGATATACAAGTGTCAGTCCACAGTGAAGATCCGTGTGGAACTGAGGAAGAATAATTTTTCGACGTTTTGGGGTGGCGAAATTTTTTATTTATTTTTTAATTTTTTGATTTTCAAAAATGTTTTTTTTTTACAAATTTGGGCTGTAGATCGCTAATAGAGGTGTGAAAAAAATCGCGTGATTTAAGTAGCCTGAATCTGCTGGAGTGAGGCAATTAAGGGGAGGCACCTGAGTAAACGGCGAGAAAAACAGGTAAACTTCGGGAATTTTTATCTCAAAAACTAATGTTTCGATTGGATCCGGGTTTTTTGAATTGGAAAATATGTACATTGAGGTATGTTTAGGAATTTTTAAACATAAATTCGTTGACTGGAAGCCATTCAAACGCAATTATCTGGAAAAATAGTTTTCAAAGTCGGTGGCAGATGTATCTCGAAAACGGCTTGTCCGATTTTGTCCAAATTCGGATACAATATTCTTCGATAGTTTTGCTCGTTCGCCACGTAGGGGTTTTTCATTTGATTGAACCATTGCTTTTTTTATGCAATGTGTATGCAATCCAAAATCAATGGTAATTGCGAACGAAAAACGAATGTTAGATTAAAATGGTCGCAATTCCGTCAAAAATGAAAATTTCAAAATAATCCTACCTGGCGAACGAGAAAAACTATCGAAGAATATTGTATCCAAATTTGGACAAAATCGGACAAGCCGTTTTCGAGATACATCTGGCACCGACTTTGAAAACTATATTTCGAGATAATCGCGTTTGAATCGCTTCCAGTCAACGAATTTATTTTCAAAAATTCCTAAACATACCTCAATGTACATATTTTCCAATAAAAAAGCCCGGATCCAATCGAAACATTAGTTTTTGACATAAAAATTCCCGAAGTTTACCGGTTTTTGTCGCCGTTTACTCAGGTACCTCCTCTTAAGGAGTTTCGGGACAATTGACGATATGTTACAATTTGATTTAAATTTATACAGTAAATTCTTTGTCATATACTGAATGCACCCTCCTAATTTTTAATCGATCGTCTACACCGTTTCTATAAAATTTGCCATTGAAGAAATACTTTTAACATAGAGAGACGCCTACGCTCATCGCTAAATGGCAGTTGTACGCACGAAATAGTGTGAAAAAAGGTTTAAAATGTTATAAAAGCCTGTTCAATCGCTCGGTACACTATGACCCTCGTGACCAAATTGTCATAATGTACTGACAAGGAACATCACTTCAGTGTCCGCCTTCGATTTGGTTGAAACTCATATATGTGATAAAGCATTAAAAACCATGAGACACATTTTATTTATCTGCGGGAAATCGTTTATAAGGGCTTACATACCCCTGAGACAGCTAAAAGTAAGGTTATGTTTAAGGGGTTACCCCCACTTGCGATTTTGAAAAAATCGATTTTTTATTGCATTTTTTGAAGTATAAGTATCCGGGCCCATACTTCTGTATGGGCCCGGGATAGATGACTCTATGTAAGTTTACAACAAAAAAATATTTTCTTCGTGTAAACTGAAATTGAAACTTTAAACGCGTTTTTCTCAAAATGGCATTTCTGAAGTCGGTGACCAAGATTACTCGAACACTAATGAACCGATCTTCTTGAAATTTTGCAGGCTTATTTAATACATAAAAATGTAGTCTTTAATCGTTCGATTTTTTTTTTCGAAAAAAATGGCCGTTTTATAGCCAAAAAAGCGGCCGTTTTTTTCGTTAAAATCGAACCATTAACTTTGACTGTCCGCCATTTTGTGAAAAATGAATATTTTTTAAAATCCTTCGATTAAAGACTAGTTTATACTTATATTTGACTAAATCCATCCGCATTTTTTTTTCAGATGATCCACTTCGCCGCAATGTTGGTCACCGCAAACCGTGTATATAAAAACATTATTTCATTGACGGCCATTTGCCACTAAACAATGTAATATTTTTCAATAAAAAAATTACTGAAAGTTCTTCAAGATGTGTTCTTTAAGATGGTATATTGATCGATTAAAAAAGTTTTGTAGTTTTCTTTAAAAAAATTCATGAAAAAGGCCTTTTTTGCGCAACAAGTGGGGCCTTAAGAATTTTTTTTGTGTATAAAATTGAATTTTATTGAGCAACCATGATATACATTTTAAAGTATGACATTTTATCTACATAGTGTGAAAATGTAGTTAAAAAATTTCCAACGGTAAAAAAGTTACAGTCGTGTCTCTGCCATTTTTCATCTAAAAAGAAATATTTGTTTCTTCAAGTAGATAGATGAAACTAGTACTTATTGAGCCGGAATTTAAAAATTTAATGTTTTCGGGTCATGGCAGTCACTGGAATAAGACAGCCGATTTTTCGCCTCAAAATTGTTCAGTACTCATGATGAAAAAAAAATGATGCCAGGTATAGAAAAAAACGGCTCGAAGAGTACTAGATCATTGTGTGAAGCATAACTGTGCAAAACTTGATCGCGATCGGTCCAGTAGTTGCGGAGATATTTCTGGTGCCGATTTTGAAAACACTGTTTCGAGTAAAACGCGTTTAAAGTTTCGAGCACACTTTACACTGAAATAACTGGTTTATTTTAGACTTACATGAAATCGTCGCTTCCTGGGTCATATGACCCCACCCACTTTTCGAAACATGACCTTGCTATACAAAAGGTCACAAATACCCGGAATTCAACGGGAGCGAGTACACGCGGCTCATAGTCAAACAGATGACAAAGGCCACGTCAACCTGCGCCCCAACCGTTAGTCGTTGCTCACTCGGTCAGTTACAAAACGCTTCGTCATAACTGCGAATTTCCTTATGAAATTTTCAGGATAGACACTCAAAGGATAGTACTCCCAAATGAGCATCTTTTCGAAAAATCGATCGTTTTGACCTACCCAGGTGTATGTAAGCCCTTAAGGGTGAAAACTACCCCTCGAAGAAAGGCATGGCACCCCTTAAGCCACTTTCTTTTAAAACTATTCTATAGTGGATTTTTCATCGCTTTACATTGGAAGAAGTTTGGGTTTTATTCCATTCAGATCAGTGAACTGCTTGTGGGTGAAACTGCAAAACCACCCCTCGACACGCCTTTCTTTGAGGGGTCGTTTTCCCCCCTTAAAACAGTTTTTCCGCATATAAGAAAAAATACGTGTGTAATAGTTTTCAATGCTTTATCACATATATGAGTTTTAACAAAATCGACGGCGGAGACTTAAGGCGCAATATACATTTACAACAATAAAAAAATCGATTTCTTTTTTTTTTCTTTAAACGATAGAACTATATATGTAGAATATTTTCCCAAAGTTTCAAAGCGAAATTCGAAAAACTTCAAACGTTACAGCCCGTTAACGCTGTGCCTCACCTAACGATTGAGTTGAAACTTGGTAGAAATATTGATAATATTGGTACCTTCTACTTGACGAAAATTGTTTTTGATAAATTGGAAAAAACTACTTTTCTTATCCACTTTTTACAGAAATGTTGCGTGAAATGTTGATTTTTTTTTGTCAAAGCGTGCCATTTTCTCAAATTTGCATTTTCTTTATTTTAATTACCGTCACATGGAAACTATGGATGTTCTAACTGAAAAAATGATTGAACTTTTTTGCAAATCAAAGTCTATGGGAAGCTAGACTGCACGCCGATTCGCAACTCCCGCGGCGACCTTGCTGTAACACGCTGCCACATCTCCGCGATTTTGATGACGAATTAATTTTAAAAAATTGTTTCGTATACTATTAAAGTATACCTAAAGTTTGATAATTGTAGAATAATTATGTCTTAGTTTCAAAAATTCCTCAATATCGCTTATTTTTTCCTGTCTAAATGTATATCCCGCCTTAAGTGATGTTTCTTGTGGGTGAAAAACTGTTAAATCGTCAGTACATTACAACAAATTCGTAGCCCTTTATATTTTGACAATTAGGCATCTCCTCATGTTAAAAAGTGTTTCGTCAATTGTACATTTTATAGAAACGTTGTAGACGATCGATTTAACGTTTGGAGGGTGCATTGACTATGTGACGAAGAATTTACTGCAATATTTTGAATCAAATGGTGACATATCGTCAATTTTCCCGCAACGTCTTAATGGGGCCTTAATCCCTTTAGACGCCCAAACATGAGTCATTGTTCATGAATTTTTTTGAAAGGTGATAAAATAATCGCATCATCTTTAAATTTTGAAATTATCTTATTACAACTTTCAAGTGTTAAAATTTTTGTTTTCTTTTTTAAACAAAAAAAAATGGTGGCGTTATAAGGTATCCCTTTAGGCGTCTTTTGAAAAACTGCTCATGTTATAGCTCAACAAGTTACCTGGCTGAAATTTTAGGAGATTTCTCACTATAACATTATTGGAAGAATATACCTATAAAAATATAAAAATCCTATAAAATTAAAAATTAAGTAGACTTTGTAATCAAATTTTCATATTTTTGACAATTTTCTCGACAATTCTTACCCCAAAAGAGTAATTTATTTACGCGATAACCTTAAAACTTTAGGTATATCCTTCCAATAATGTTATAGTCAGAAACCTCCCAAAATTTCAGCCAGATCGATCAATAACTTTTTGAGCTATAACATGAGCAGTTTTTCCAAAAGCACCTAAAGGAAAACCTTGTAACGCCGCCATTTTGTTTTGTTTAAAAAAGTATTTTTTTTTAACACCTGCAAGTTGTAATAAGATGATGTCAACATTTTAAAATGATGTGACTATTTTATCACCTTTAAAAAAAAATCATGAAACATGACTCATTTTTGGGCGTCTGTAGGGATTTCCTCCCTTAAAATAAAAATGCATTCAGGAGACGCAAAATTCTACGGTACGACTTTTAAAAAATCTAGACAAGTGGCACATATTAGGTGTAGTAAAAAGAAATCCATTATTTTTGCATGAAATTGAAGGCAAAAATAATGGATTTCTTTTTACTACACCTAATATTTTGAATCTTGGAGAAATGCGTTTTTTCCAATGTGAAAGTCAGTTGAAAAAAAATGAAATTGCTCGTCTTATCAGAGGATTGACGCAGGTGGAAAAATAATGTTCCTAGTTCCACACTTATCTCACTCGAAATCAGAGATGGGCATGCTTAAGCATAGCTGAGAAAAGGGTAAAAAAAATCATGAAAAATTCATTGGCTCGTATCTGCTTGACATCGATGACAATTTCCCAATAAAATCAATCATACGGCGTTTTTTTTTCGTTTGTTCGTAATTTGCGTACGCAGCACGGTCTCTTTGTTTTTGGTAAAGTCTCTGCTGTTTGGGTTGCTCTTACCTTCGACGTTTTCATCCTCGGTTGACTTGGCCGATTGTAGCTTCGCGATCGCTTGTTTCGCTGCAAACAAAATTCGCAGGTGGCACGTTTCTCTAAGGGCGGAATTTTCAGGGTGGCGATTGTGTTTTCGGGCTGTACCGCGCGAGACCTTCCAATATCCTATTCATCCGCATGGCTCCTCTCAGCCATTCGTGATGTAATACATTTTATTTATAAATAAATCAATATACATATATACACACACACACACACACATATATGCAGGGCGAGTTACGCGGTCAATACGAAACATTTTGGACGCATTATTCAACAACAAATGTTTATACTTTCATAAATTTCACGTTCATTACCCGGGGTGAGCTAATTCGCGTATTATCTATTTTTGCGTGATGTCAAGGTCATTCCAAGGTCACGATGGCTCGTTGGTTTTATGTGGAAGTCACATGAAGGTGAGGGTTCAAAGGGGGGGGGGCGGTATCCCATTAGAAAAATATAAAATCCCAAAAATCACGAATCCTAAAATCCAGAATCCTAAAATCTCAAATTCGAAAATACCAAATCCTAAAATCTTTAATTCGAAAATCTCGAATTCTAAAGTCTCAAATTCGAAAATCCCAAATCCTAAAATTTCAGATCCCGAATCCTAAAAACCCAATAGCAAAATTTGATATCTTAAAATCCAAAATCCGAAAATTCAAAATCCGAAAATCCGAAAATCGGAAAATCCAAAATCCTAAAATCCCGAATCCTATAATTTCAAATCTCAGAGTACCATATCACAAACCCTAGATCTAAAAATCCCAAAATCCCATATTCCAAAATCCCAATCCGTAAAATTCCATAGTATCCTACTTGAAAAATACGGAAACCCGACAAAAACAGTTTAACGCCTTTAAAATAAAAACTAACCGAGCGAAGTGTAGATCTTGACAAACCCTTAAGATTTTCTCCGTGACATTTTCACATAATATGAATGTTTACAGTTTTTTCGAGCATCTTATGACTCACCCGGCATATGCGTATATTGATTTGTGTGTGTGTGTATATATATATATATATATATATATATATATATATATATATATATATGGCAATCCATTTTATTTTGTTCGCAATCCCCATTTTTCTTTGCCTCACTATCGCACACCCAATTTTTCGTCAAATGTTATTTTTCGATTTTCTCACCCTCTCTCTCTCTCTTTTTCTCTTAATCACAGACTTACTACGCTCGATCGTTCGCGTTGCGATTTTTCTCTCTCTTCGACAGATCCGCGTAACGACGTGGTAAAATTCGCTCTATCCTATCAGCATTCTCTAAACTAATAATCATTATTAACTATGCACATGTTTTTTTTAAGTAAAATTCACTACTAGGCCTTCGTACTTGCGTTTTTTTATTTTATTTTTTTCGCCATGAGCTTCGCAAACGAACAGAATATTGCGATAATGAGATGATTTTCAGCTGGGAAAATAATTATTTCGACACACTATCACTTTCCTTCTAAAAAGTCTAAAAATCCATACTCCGTAAAAATTCAAACGAATGCTCACTCTCATAGTTTTTAAAAATTAATATGCGCACGAATATTTGCGAAATTGTTGTTCTGTGTCATTTTTACGAGAATTGCTAAATATTGATAAATGGAAAAAAATCGTTCCAAATACTGCGAAATATGCGAATGAATTTTTCGTCTTTTTTTTTTTAATTATCGTTTGATTTGCAAGAGACGATCGATCGAGCAGAAAATTCGGCAAACGTAGAGTACGAAAAAAAGTGTCTACGCGAGAAAGCTGTTTATATCTGACGACGCAGAGAGACACAGAGAGTTCACAACATTGACAATGAGATAAAAAATGAAATATATATATATAGATGTTGGAGAAAAAAAAGTAGTGACTCTGTGACGGGAAGGATGACACTAGAAGACGGTAATGATTGGTAACGAGACGATTATCAACAACACAGTGTGAAACGTAAATAATGTGACATATCGAATATGGTGCTGACGATTATAGGCACGTGTGAGACACGATTAACAATCTGTGTACTTGGGTAAGGGGGGTTTACGATCAGGGGTAAAAAAACTCACCAGAACGTAACTATACATACGCAGTACGAAATAATAACGAAAAAAGAAAGGAACAAAAACAAACAAGCTGGAGATAACTAACAAAAAGGTACGAAAGAGAAAGGGAAAAATTAATCCGCAGGGAAGATCTGTGGATGGGGATGAGAAAGAGAAATGAGCGGAGATTATCGACCAACCAAGATGCCATTGTATTCGTGTGAGAGGTTTTTATTTCGAACGCGGAAAAAAAGAAAGGCAGGAGAAAAAAAATGTTTGAATGGGCGAGAGATAGTTTGAAAAGAATGGAAGAACAATAATGAAAAGTGGGAGAAGAAAACGAAAAAAAAAAAATATATATGTCATTCCTTCATCGTTTTCTTTTCTATTTCAGACTTCTTCGCTTCCGTTGTTGAATTTTCTCATTCATCTTTCCTTTTTTCCCTTCGTACTAATGAGACGTGTGTATGGTGCGAGGGTCTATCGGGTTAAATCAAAATAATGTATGATACAGAGACGATGGAAAGTATGTTTTTACATCGTGGTGTATATAATATTGTTCGTAGGGGGGCGAGGGGTGAAAATGTGCTTTTTTTTAAGTGACGGAAAACTTACTGGAGGTTGGTGGCGCCTGGGGCGCTCGACGTACGATCGTGTGCTCTTGGTGAGGCCCCGTGTACTCGTGCCATGTATAAGTGCTCCTGTATTCTGAATGGAGCTGCTGAAACATACACGTTGTTCGAACGTTTATCTCGTGATTCGGAATTTGTGTCGAATTGAACAAAAAGTCGCTCGATGAAGAAAAAAATGATAATAACGAATGAAAGAACGCAACGAATAAGTATGACGTTGAAGTTTGCATCGTTGGAGTGCAATGAAGATCAATTGTTTCGACTTGCTCAAATTTTTAGCAGACTCTAGCTAGGAAGGTCACTGATTTTATTTTATGATGCTTGACGTAAAATGGGGTTACTTTGAACAGGTTTCGAAAGTTTTTTGTACGTAACTTTTTTTGCTCTGATAGAACAATGTGTCCTTTGGCTATCAAATGTATAAGAAAGTCAACCCCCTTTGCCCCACAATTTTATATATTTTTTTGTGAGTCGAAGTAACCTCGAGTGTGGGGTTTCTTTGACAAGGCATTGAAATGAAACTTATGTCAAAGATTAAGGTTTACTTTGAGATAATTTTGATTTAAAAATTTGATATTGTATGCATTATACATGGAATGAAATGAAAAACAAGTATTTTTCAACATCAGATTATTTTTATTAACCCTTAATGGTCACACTGGGTCCACGGGACTCAAACAAATTATTTTGATGCTGTACAACTTTTTTTCCTAATAAAACATACATTTTTTATATGTGTAAGCGTTTCATTCTTTCCTTCTAAATCGCACTTGCGTTGGATGAAATAAACATACTTTTTGAAAAGTCCACAGAAACCGCTATGTCTATTTCAAAGTACATTGTTTCCGGATTATAAAACCATTTTTTTTGGTGCATAGTTACAAGAGTTACAGCAATTTTTGTAAAAAAAAGTCATTTTTCACGTTTTTTTTTTCATATTTAAAATTTAATTGTTGATTTCTAACCAATAACCTTGTACTAAACAAGGTTCAAATTATACCTCAGTATTTTTCTTCATATCGCTCAATGCATTATTTCAATATTTATATAAATTTAAAAACGCCTGGGTCCCATGGACCCAGTATGACTATAACGTGATTCTAGCTAAGTGTGACTACTAAGGGTCAAGGAAACATTTGACATCAAAATATCAAGTGTCTAGGGTACCATTATAGGCACTTGATCAGTCTTATAATTATCATTGAAATCAAAATCAACTTGAGCAACATTACAATCCACTTTAGCAACATTATAATAAACTTGAATAACAACCTTAAACACGTTTAAATGCGCACACATTTAAACCGTATTTTGGCGTTCTGTTAAAGTAGCCTCAAAAACTGTCAAAGTTACCCTAAATGTAAATTTAACCCCGTTTTACATTACTTGGAGACCTGCAATCGAAATCTACAAAGTACCCAAGTAGAAATTGAAGTGGCCGGTCTGAGTTACGTGCTCGTGACTGGTTCGCCGGAACTACCTAATGGTTGCCTCATTATGAGCTAGTAATATTCTGAATGTTTTGTCATCCCGTCCTTGTCTAATCACCGCCCAGCGAATCTTGGTCACAAATGCCAAAGTGTGGTTATGTGACTACGTGTAGTTCCATCGAGAGATTGGCTCATGGCTGGCTAAGCAACTTCAGTTATAGATGGCGTTGCGAATGCAAAAATGCTCAAGTAGGTATTTCGCAATGGCCTAGCCAACACTTGCCAACTACGGCCGCACTAGCCGGAATAAATGATCGGACAAATACAATTTAAGGTTATGTAATTCCATGCGATTATCGCTCTCAATGCGAAGGCAATTGAGTCATTGATCCCACAATGTTATTTACTTTTGTTAATCCACCTATTTTGCAATAATCTAACATTGTGTAGAGTAACATATGCAGACGATACGGAAATTCAGAAATGAGACAAGTAGAACTGGCTCAGTGGACAGCGTCACAACTCATCACCCAGAGGTCCCACGATCGAAACCACGTTACGGCGTAAGTGTTTGTCTGAGATAATTTAAAATTGAACCATTAATATATTTACAGCGCAAATATCAAACCTCAATTAAGGCCTTAGGCCATTCTAGAGGCCGAAAAAATAGGCTTTTTGGCGATTTTTTTCAGAAAAACCATAAAATAAATGGAGATTACAAAAAAGGGTGTTTATCGTACATATCAGTGACTGTATGCAATAATTTTTTTGAAGCGATTAATTTCAAAATAGCGGCGGTGCAGCGTTTATCTGAAAACTGCATTTTTTAAGTTGGCCGAAAACATAACTCAGACAATTTTCAACCGATTCACTTGAAATGTTGAATATATCTTGAAAAATACATTGTCTATGGAAGTACGTAGGATTTTTTTTATATTGCATAGTTCACTTGTTACTGACAATTATCGGACGATTTTTCAGGCAAATTTTTAGAGAGAAATTTGCCTAAAAAATCATCAGATAATTGTTAATAACAAGTGAACTATGCAAAATAAAAAAAAATTATTGTATACAGTCACTGATATGTACGATAAACACCCTTTTTTGTAATCTCCATTTATTTTGTAGTTTTTCTGAGACAAAATCCCCAAAAAGCGTATTTTTTCGGCCTCTAGAGTGACCTAACCCCTTAAGGAACAACGAAGAATATCGTAAACGGGTCCAATGATGTAAATAATGTGCAAGAAAAAATCACGAAAAAATATATAATATAGCCGCGATTTTTTAAAATCTAATCGCCACCTAATTTTTTGTTCCTAGTCACCAGCTGAAAAAACTAGGTCATGACTAGGTCAGGAGTATTATACAGCGGTATCAGATATTTCTTCCTGTTTAGTCACCATCTAATTTTTGTATTCAGTCACTAGAGGACAAAAGCGTTACAAGGCTGGGTAGTCAATAGCTAAGACCTCTAGCTAATGGCGATTCGGAACATAAATTCAGTAGCTTGTGGCTGAGCGGTGATGAGTTACGTTTTCCACTCGGGACCTTTTCCCTACATGAGTCTTAACAAAATCGAATGCAGACACCAAAGCGATATTCCTTGTGAGATATTGTTTCCTCGTAAAATTAAATGATGATGCCATAATATTTTTTCAAACGCGAAATGATTTTTCACATGAATATTCTGAAATCAATTTCTATGAACATTTTGAAAGTCACGGTGTATCGTAAAATTGAATATCGTAGCAAAATAGTTTTCTCGTTGTTGCCCATGTCCAATAAAAATTATCGTCTTTTCTGCCATTCAACTCGGCGTTACTTTCAGTCTCCGTTTCAATGCCAATTAGCAAATATTTGGATGAAATATAGGATCTCTTCGAGGCTGAAATAATCGCGTACGCCTGTCGCGATATCTTTTTTCCCCGTCGCGAAAGCTCAACACCACATTGTGGTGCAGGAAAAAAAAGGAAGAGGGGCAGAAAGGAACGTCGGCGCCTGAATAAAAAGTGCATTCTCGGTTGTATTGTCGAGGTCCGGGGGTTTATGCGGCACATATGAGCGCAAAATCCGTTGTTCCCTCACACGGTATTATCCTAGTTATAGTTTCGCAATGAGACTCTCTCTCTCTCTCTCTCTCTCTCTCTCTCTCTCTCTCTCTCTTTCTCTTTCGCTGTGATGCTTTGCGGCTTTATATCGCAACCAACCCGGATTTTCCCACGAAGGTTTTGCTTTCTCGAACACGTAGCTGAACGCACACGTGCCCGTGAAATCGATTGCCCCGCGGAGGATGAATAAGTGCTCTTGCATGAGCTGCGGGTGTCGCCAGTTTGACAAAGGATCCTGGGAAACGGATGAGCAGCTAGAGAAGAGGGCTCCATTTCGACTGTGTGCTGGAATAATTTCCTCGTAATCTGCGGCATTGCCTTTCAGAAAATTCGAACGCGAGTCGGAGACGAAAAATGAGGGATCAACATTTTTCCGAAACTTGCGATTTTTTTCTCCATAAATAACCAAATTTGAATTAATTACCTCGCGATTTAATCTGACGAACCGACCTTGGAAAAATCAAAAAGGAAAGACAGAAAAAAAGGAAAGACAATTTGTTTTAATTTACGATCTTTTTCGGTTACGATAAAATTTGGAACAATTTTCTTGCAATACGACCAGGTTGCCACAAAAAAATCGAAAGCCAGACAAAAGGAAAAAAATTAAGAATATTTGTCTTGAAGAGCTTACAATTTTTTAAATTAAATTGTAAGCTTTTCAAATATTCTTTATTTTTTTCTTTTTGTCTGGGGTATTAAAATTGCTATTTAATATTACGATTTTGTTCCAACCCGTATGACAATTGTCTGGCCACTTTGATCATGCATTGAAATTATTCTTTTAATCCCTCTAAATATACGACGAAATGAATTTACTCAAAAGAGTAAAACGGGGGATTTCTTTATTGTATTCGATAAATCCATAATTAAAAATAAGGCTGAAAGGAAAGCGAAAACGCCTGGACTGCGAATTAAAAAAAAAGAAACGGTAATAATGTCAAACAAATATCTGCTCCAAATATCCCTCAAGGTTTTCGCAAAATAAAAAAAACGAATGTTTTTCGTTTTCTCATAACAGTTATTAATACATAGGTTGGCAAGAAAATATTTGCGTTTTATCGCCAAAAATAAAATGAAAAAGCAACTTTGTTCTATGTATCCACGGATTCTAAATAGATCGGATTCTAAATAAAATCCGATAGTGGATACATACAATAAAACTAATCATTCGTTTCAAGACTGCTTTTCTATTTTATTTTTGGTGATGAAACGCAAACACTTTTTTACCAACCTAATATTTACCCCACACAATTTAAAGTTGTCGAATAATCAACTGATTTTTCGACTTAGCTCCCAGAAGAATGGAAGAATGGAATGGAAGAGAAAAGCGAGATAGAAATTATGATGGAAGGATTTGATGAAATCTTGAGGAAGGGGTGGTAGGAAAATGATTGTGAATTTTCCATTCAGAAGAAGGCTGGGGGTACACAAAACGGCAGAATGAAGTTTAATTTTGATCGGAAAGTTTGCCGGGTTTCCGTCAAACTGGAAATGTCGAAGAAGAATTGAAGCAGCAGAGGGGGAGAGGGGGGAGAGGGGAGGGAGAGAGAGAGAGAGAGAGAGAGAGAGAGAGAGAGAGAGAGAGAGAGAGAGAGAGAGAGAGAGAGAGAGAGAGAGAGAGAGAGAGAGAGAGAGAGAGAGAGAGAGAGAGAGAGAGAGAGAGAGAGAGAGAGAGAGAGAGAGAGAGAGAGAGAGAGAGAGAGAGAGAGAGAGAGAGAGAGAGAGAGAGAGAGAGAGAGAGAGAGAGAGAGAGAGAGAGACTAAAGGCCTAAAGCAAGAGGAAGCGATGGAAAGACCCAGACAAAATTGTGAAAGCCGAAGCGAGCAAAGCCCTGAAAAGGGAGACCGGAAGACTCAAGCACACTGAGCCGTCCTCGCCGCCTATATCTTATGAGCTACGAGTCTCCCTTCTTTGCCTATCCAATTTTGCCATTTCTCTCGATTCTACGATTTCGCACAACGGAGTGGCATAATCTTCGAACGAGGCTTCTTCCTTTTCCTGTTCCCGTAATTCCCGATTGTTCGATGAATCGACGGATAGTCGTGATGAAAAAATAAAAATATATAGACATGTTTATTGCTCATTTCGAACGCGTTTCTACCGATTGTAAATACACATACACGCATACATTTGCGTACATCTACACGTTTACTTCGCTAATTGTAAGACGCTGTTCGGTCGATGCTAATTCAATTTTCATATAACATGTATATACATTTACACAGGGTGTATACGGAATTTCATAGCTATCTATACGTATGTACAGTTTATGAATAGAATTCTAAATGTATGTGGAATGTAGAATTTTGTCGGAATTTTCTCATGCAAGTGTGACGTTTGCGTGCAAGAAATATGACGTCAAAGTTTCCTCCTTCGAAATACAATGAAAATGGTTTTTTTGTTCCATTGCCTTTTATTCCCGCAGAATCAATTTACGAAAGTGGAAGGTTTTTTTTGGATTATCATCTGTTTGTTTTTGCTCTTTTTTCGTATTCTTAGAGATCTCAGTCAAAATACGGGAAAACAGATATAAGAAAGAATAGGAATAAATGAAGAAATGGAAAAATTAAAAATCAGAGAAAAAAATTAATTAAAGAACCATAAATGTGAACGGACATAGAGAATGTTTGCCTCTCATTTTTTCGTAGTTTCCGAGATTTCGACCTACATCTGGAAAAATAGATATTGTATTATTGCACAATATGTATTTTTCCAGATTTAAGCCAAAGGGATATACTTCGTTATTGCAAAGTATAGAAATAAATTAAGGATTATAGAAAAATATATAGAATAAAGAAATACAAATACTGAGAGAAATAAAAAAATGTGTCCTCTCATTTTTTCGTATTCTCAGATATCTCAGCCTAAATCTGTAAAAACAGATATTGTAAAATGGGAAAGTATAGAAATATATAAAAAAAATATAAAAAGTAACAAATCATCGAAAAAAAATTAAATAAAGAACTACAAATGTGAACAGCCATAAAGAATTCTTTCTTTTCATTTTTTCGTAGTCTCGGAGATTATAGCCTTAATATGAAAATATAGATATTGTATAATAACAAAGTATATCAGTGAATAAGGAAATAATCAAATGAAAAATCATAGACAAATAAATGAAATAAAGGAATACAAATATGAAAAGAAAAAAAAAGAATTGTTTCATGGTCTCTGAGATCTGAGTCCAAATCTGCAAAAATTGATATTGTCCAATATAATAACAAAGTATAAAAAAAATTAATATAAAAATGAAAAATTGTAGAGAAGTAAATAATATAAAGAAATACAAATATGAATAGAAATGAAGACTTTTTTCGTGTTCTCAGAGATCTAAATCTGCGAAAATTCATATTTTTTAATAACAAAGTCTCGAAATAAAAGCAGACCTAAAAAAATGAAAAATCACAGAAAAGTAAATCAAATAAACCCAAATATGGAAAGGTATCAAGAATTTTTCAGAAAACTCCAACAGCGTGAATACATTGATATATGTAAAATGGATTGAGGTCATGTGCATCCAATCTTGAATTGAATAATGGCTACCCAACGGAGCCCGTTGATAATGCAATATCATGAATTTTGAAGTATCACGATTGCAGACTTCGAAGAGACCTCGAAAAAAAATACGAGAAAAATCATTTAAAAAATTCTGCTCTGCAGATAATCAAACGCGTCTATCTCTGATTGAATTTCACCGCCGTTCTTGCCTCTCGCCCCTGGACTCTTACGAAAATGCGCGTAATACTTAAGTTGTCAGGCCTAATAAATGGCCGGATAGAAAAAGCTCGCGCGTGAGAGGTGTCGATAAAAAAAAGTGAGAAAAAAGAAGCAGAAAAAGGTTCTCTCTGCCCACGTCCGAGGCTTTCGATAAATCGACAGCGGGAGGAATATGCAGCTAGAGACAAAAGCCGATGCCTTCGGGGGGCTTCCATAATCCATCGGCCCGACAGAAAAGCTCATATACACTATATTCCGTTCCTTTATGTATTAACTGCGTAGAATCATTTTTTCTCTCCCTTTCTTTCGTGCACCTGTCTACACGCGCTTCTCCATGAAATAAAGATAATCTAATCACGCAAAAAATAAGAAAGAAGACATTTTTAAGGGGTCTGCATGAGCTTGACATTTTGGAAATAGGATTTTTCGCAAAATTTCATAGCCTAAGGTCTCAACTTCAATTTGCAACGAAAATTTTGTAAAAAATTCGAAAATTGACATGACGATTTTTGAGATCATATTGAATTTCGCATCATTGGAGCCCAACCAAAAAAATTCTATCGTTTTTTATCTCGTTATTTCCATTATTCACGAAAAATGTTTCATCCGAATTTGAGTCGAATTTTAATGAGGGTTCTGAAAAAAAGTTGGAGTCGTTTTTGTAGCCCAAATCCAACAAATAATATTTTGGCAATCCATAAAAATGAATTTTCGTTGCGTTTCAACGATGCAAACTCTAACGTCATTTTTTGTGACGGGTCAAAACGTCCATTTCATTCATTATTTTGAGTTTTCTTCGAAAATATGTTTTATGAATCGGTGTAAGTCTTATCTCGAAATATTTTCCTCCGAGCTACTTCGAATTCGTCGAAAGCATGGTTTATAACGTTTTCTATCGTATGGCCGGGTGACTTTTAAGGGGTAGCACTACTCTAGCGGTCGAAAAAAGGCCTAACTTTGACGATTTTTTTTTGGCCTATAATAAAAGGAATGGGAATTCTTTTTAGAGGGATTATTGAGCATATATTTAAGTATAGAAAATGTATTATTATTATTTTTTTACAAAATGGCGGCGAGAGAGCCAATCTTCGAAATGATCTTAAAAAAACACCTCCAGTAGCGGACAAATTTCTCGTTAAATATAAGATCAAAAACAAAAAACCTAAGAAAAAATTAATCTATATACTATTGGCTATAGAAGTACGTAGGGATTTTTTATTTAATCAAGATCTGTAAAAATGGTGCACTTTTGACCGAAATTTTGTCCTATTTAGATTTTTTTCCAAAAACAATCAGCAGTAAATTGATGATGAAATAAAAAGTTGACATTGAATCGAAAAACCCCTATGTACTTCTATAAAGGAGGTAATTGTCAAAATTTCAAACTGATCCATGCAACTGTGTTGAAGAAATGTGTTTTCGAGAAAAACTCGTTTTTACGATGTTTAAGCATTGTTTAAGCAATTTAAAAGAAAAAACAATTTTTTCAAAATCCTAAAACGGTATTACCCTTAAAATATGTTTGTCAATTTTTTTAAAACAAATTATTAAATTTTTTAAATTTAATCCTAAATCGAACTTTGTTCCTTCAGCTTGCGATTTTCGTAATTTTTTCAAATTTGTAAAAAGTATCCGGCCATTCGAAACTCTCATTATTCTACCAAAAGTA
This sequence comes from Ophion slaviceki, assembly GCA_944452715.1. Classification (NCBI taxonomy): domain Eukaryota; kingdom Metazoa; phylum Arthropoda; class Insecta; order Hymenoptera; family Ichneumonidae; genus Ophion; species Ophion slaviceki. Next base: position 46,156,064 of record OX101784.1, read on the forward strand.
CATTTATTTATTTTTCATTCCAGATCACCCGACCAGCAATGTCGGCAATCTGTTTGAATAACAATAACTCCATAATTTACCGATGCTTTCTTATTGAACAAAAACTCAAACTTAGCGAGACTATGTATTAATTTTCTGTAAAATCCTGACCTCATCATCCCAACCGTCTCGCGAGAAAAAAAAGTTCCAAAATCGACCCATTTTTCGGGGGCTTATCGCTCCGCTAATCGCTCAAAAAAGTATTCGCGAACAGCGACACGATAATTTTCATTTTTCCTTTTTCCCTCGTGCAATCTCTTTAGGAGAAATCTTTGGAAGGAAAAAAACGTGATTACCGAACGTCACTCTCGCCCGTTCAAAATAGTTCGAGCGACTAATTTGAGGAGCGCACAGTCCATGTGAGAGTGCGGAATCCACAGACTTGCAATTAAATGCGCTGTAGAACGTGAATGAAGAAAAAAAACGTGAAAAAAATGATTAAAGTTACTCGAAGCGTGAGAGCAGTGGGAAAGCGTATCGATGCGAAATGGCTCCTGAAGTGAGAGTACCAGGACGGAGATATATAACTCACGCATATATATGCACGACATAACGTGTGCCATCGTTCCTCGTGGTCAAGGCGAAAACATAGAAATTTCGCGTACAAATGTATGTGTGACACTCTCTCTGTGTGTAAAGTGTACCATCTAAACATCGCATATTCGAGGTATTTTTATATATATACACAGAGTGTCCTGTTATGAACGGATAATCCTGCAACTGTTGATAGGTCAGATCATGTCTTACTACATGCTGCAATTTCAGTTTAGTAAAAGGCCCACGGTTTTCGAGAAATTGGGCTTTATGTTATTTTTTGAAAAAAATCATCTGCTTTTGGTTTTTCGTATGCCATTTCTACAAATGATGCGAATCGACAATAACTAAGCAACTTTTTAAAGAAATTGGCACGATATGTGTAGAACATTTTACACTGCAGGCTGTCAAAGTCAGATGTTCGGATCAGTTTGCATGAAAATTGGGCAATTCTTTAGAAAAATGACTTTTCTGAAAAATGAGCCTGACATTCTTTTTGCTGTTTTCTCATTTATTGGGTTATAAATGATGATATTCAGTCGGGGGAAGCTGAAATTCACCCCCCCCCCCCACCATAAAAATGTATGGGGTTTTGAAGGTCGCGGAAACACGTGATACAATAGGGCATTTTTGAACATTTCGACGCCTATGTTGGGTTTGTTTGGGTTAAAATATGGGTAAAAGTTATGGGGGTTTTGAAGTTCGCGGACATCTCCTTTAACATTTTGACGCCTATATTGGGTTTTTTGGGTTTGTGAGGAAATAACATTTTTTCGGGAAAGTCACTCATCTAAAGAATTACCGAAAATTCTGCATAAGATCTTTTTCAGAAAGTTTCCTTGACATTTAAGGTAAAAAAGATGACTTTTGGAGATAAAACAAATAACCAACACTATTTAAAAATAACCGGGTCCTAAAAAGTTATCATTTGTAGAAATTCAAGCGAAAAACCAAAAGTGGATCATTTTTATCTCGAAAACCGTGGGACTTTTACTAAACTGAAACTCCAGCATATAGTAGGACATGATCACACCCTGTACACACACACACACACACACACACACACACACACACACACACACACACACACACACACACATATGGTATATATATATAGATTTCTTGAACGAATGAACGAGGCCAAAGTAGCAAATATTTTCGTGGCTTTCACAAAAGCGCATTTCGAGTGTAGGAAGAAAGCAAACTCAATGTTCCCTGTTTACATAATTGTACGGAAACATATTAAGGTATTCCTTTCACGAACCCGAATATGGGTGAATATTTATAAGTGGAGCTCCAGAAAAGGGGTTTAGAAATTTTGTACCGAGTCAATGTATTTCAGGGCACTTTGTTTATACTTTTTAAGGTAGTACCTCCACAGAAGAGTTGAATTAAGAAATGGTTGAAATTTGACATATATGTTATTCAATACATTAGCCAAACATCTGTGCAATTTGAATAAGTTTGACCACCCCAAACCTGAGATATTTACACTTAAAGTTGGCTTGGTTTACACGCAACAAATGCGTTATGATTGGCAAACAGAGCATTATTAATTTTACCGTCAAAACTAAAATTAAGAAATTGATAAAAAACGAGGATAAGCTAGAGTAAGATATCACGAATAATGTGAAAAAAATGAGAATGATTCACCATCTAGTTTCCAAGATATAACCATGAAAAGCCCTCACAATTTTGGTGCAAAGCCTGGCAAAGTCTGGCAAAGCCTGAAAAAAAAACAATTGGGGCAAAGCTTGGACAGTCCCGGCAAAAAGTTTACTGACAATGGTAGATCAAAAACACAATATAAAATATATTTTACGGCAATAAATGATATCCATCGTATTATCTACTAGTACCGAGTCAACATTGCGTAGTTTTAAATTTTATTTATTACTAATTAAACCAATTATCAATCTTTTGAACATGAACATGGTATGTAAACTTTTGGTTGAGATTTTCGCAGAGGAACTACCTTAAGTTGGGGGAAGACAATTGCAACCCCAAACGTTTTTTTTTTACTTTTTTAAAGGTATGGAGAAAACGCGTTTGGTGACATCAAGTGGGTCAAATGACATGGATTTGGGTGGGTGGGTGTGTTTGTTTGGGTTTGTTTGGAAATATTTTTTTTTCTTAATAAAATACCCCTCCCCCATCATAAAAAACATATTTTCATACTGCAGAATAGCCCCGGACAGGTGAAAAAATGTTTGGAGCCGATTAGGGCTGGGCCCCACTTGTAAATATTTACCCGAATATGTAACAATTGACTGTTTTTTCATCTATAATAAAATAAAAATACATTCCAATATATTGGTAAAATTTCAAGTCGAGAAACCGAACTTTTAACAAAAAATTACGATTCTAAAAATCGTCGAATTTATACAGCACTTTATGGAGATTCCGTAACGACAATAAAAACAGGGGGTTACCGAATACTTAAAGCAAATATAAATGATACAGCTTAAACAAATGTGATTTGGAGGAGAATTTTTATAGCTGCGAGTTTTTAGATAAAATGTAAAAATGTCTAAATCTACAAAATTTATACGAAATTTTTTAATCCAATTTATTATCATTTTTTATTACCAATTGGATATAACAATTCATTTCAACTTATTTTTCATTAATCGCCACTGTAATTTACGGATGAGTCAGAAGGGCCCTGCTTATGAGTCTTACTAAACTTACATTTTTGTTGTCATTCGGAGCATACATTTTTGTACCCTTATAATGTGTGCTTATCCCTCCGTCACCCCCCTCCCTCTTGTTTCATCGTTCTTTCATTGTGATGAAAGCTCATCGAAAATTACATATTCGTAAAAATCTCTTTCGGGCAATCACACGACTTTGTATCCCGAAAATCTCCGATAAATATTATCCAGAAATGCCCAAGTTGAATGGCTATGGATTAACGTCTCGTTTTATCCATTTTTTGTATCGTTTTTGACGATTTTTTTCCGAGTTTGGCATTTTTTGGTTGGCGGTTTATTTTCGTGAAGCAGAGGGCAATCGGGAGATCGAGAGGGCGAGGGAACCGCGATTGATTGCGCCTATATAGGGTTGGTATGGGTTCTTGCAAAATTCGAAATTACTTTTAACGATTAATTGGTCGAAAAAAATTGTTAATAAAAAATTTCAGCTTCCCCCGACTGAATATCATCATTTATAACCCAATAAATGAGAAAATAGCGAAAAATAATTTTCGGAAAAGTCACTTATCTAAAGAATTACCGAGAATCGTTCTAGGGCGATGACAAAAGTTGATAATAAAAAATATGGCAAATTTAACAAGAATTCTTGAAGCGTTTTGGGAAAATCGATTAATTGAGGGGTGTGCGTGAGCATGAAATTTTTAAAATGCATCTTTTCGTTGCATTTTCTTAAAGCCTAGGATGTTAACTTCAATTCGCAACAAATATTTAGTAAAAATTCTAAAAATTGACCGAGTTATGACCATTTTTGTGAAGATTGAGATCGCCCTCTGCACTGCGGCGAACCGCCCCACTGCGGTTGACCCTTTTTCCTCAGCGTTTTTTTTCTCGAAATCTCAATATATATTCGTCCGTTTTACTTTCAACTTGTATTGAGCTTATAATATTTTCTGTCGTATGACCAGATGGTTTTTTCTATTTTCATTCATTTGTTGATAGCAAATTGTTAAAGTTGTTTTTTTGCCGAAAATCAAACTTGCCTTTCTACGGCTTGCCATATTCGTAATTTTTTAAATTTCAAAAAAGTATCCGGCCATACGAAAGTTTCATTATCCTAATAAAAGTGCATTTCTTCATGTTTTTATTTCCATCACCCGCGTCGCCAGAAGCACCTACACCGAATGGCCATGCAGCAACGGTGGCACCTTGTTCAAACAATAATAACTTCATTGTTTATCAATATTTTTCAATAAGAAAAGAACTCGATCTTGGCAAGACCCTGCAAAAATTGTGTGTAAAATCCCGACTCCGTCATTCCAATACTATCATTAGAAAAAAAAAACATTGAAAATCGACCTGTTTTTTCGACCCCAACGCTTATTCAGACCACTTGAGACAAATTTTCTGGTCGCGCAGACATAGGCCTAAATGTTAAAATTTACATGTAAAAAAATATTTAAAAAAGCAAGCTTTCTTTTATTGACGCTCAACTTTAAAAATGTTCAATAAATGTGATCAATTCAGTTTCATTAACCGTATTTAATTTGGTACAATAGTAATTAGAGAAATTATTATCACACGTTTATACTCAGGTTCAGGATTTTTTAAAAGAAATCTAAGGTTGTTTTACAGTAAATTAAATACAGTTGATATGTTAACGGATTTGTGTGAATTAAAGATTATATGTCTAAATTTTGAGCGCCCCAAGCTTTTATTTACAGTCACATGTAGGTTACTTGGCAATACAAATTATTTTCTACTTTTTAGTACCTAAAATAAAAGCTTGTTTTTTTTATATTTTTTTTACATATAAATTATTTTCTACTTTTTAGTCTTTAATTGATTTTACTAGTTAGTTGTTGCTATTTGTTTACTAGTTTACGAGTTTGTACTTTAGGGACATGGAATGCTTATAAAAAATAACAAAGACTGTAATTGGGATTGAACTTACGACTAATTGCTGCATAGAAACTTTTCACTTACAAGCGGGGCCCGGTTGAAATTTCGAACTTTGAATGGTCAGAACGCTCAAAACTCCTAAAGGATAGTACTCCGAAAGAATTTTACACGGAAGACCAAAACTCCGAAAATCTTAACACCGTCAAAATAATTCGGTTATGGAAGTTTTAAAAGTTTCAAAATTTTCAATAAATCGACGAATTATTTCAATTTTTTTTTTAATCAAAAAGTGATTTTGAGTCAATTTTGAAAATTGTCGAGACAATGTTATACGTTCTACATCATTTACAGTCAACTTTGTAGACTTTCGCTGGCATGATCTTGACCCGAGGGCCCGGTTGAAATTCCGAACTTTAAATGCGCCGACGGTTTAAAATTCCTAATTTTAATGTTCCGAAATTACAAGGTTCGTCAGGTTACGCCGGCGAAAGTCTACACAGTTAACTGTAAATGATGTGGAACGTATAACATTACCTAGACAAATTTCAAAATTGACGTAAAATCACTTCTTAAGGGGCTGGTCCACTTTAAAAATTTAAAAAAATCGAAAGCAAGCAAGACTTGAAGAAATCGACGATGATGAGCAATCAGAAGGGATTTTGTACGGTGCAGGAATTGCCGATTGAGTTTAGGTACGAGTTTTTCATAGTATAAACTTCAAACGCGTTTTTCTCGAAACAACGTATTCAAAATCTAGCTCCATCGTATCTCTAAAACTAATAAACCGATTCTCTTGAAATTTGAACCGCATATTGTAAACATGATTCGCAACAAGATGACCCTCGATGGTTTTAAAATTTTGATTTTTACTTTTTTTGTTACGAAAACTGCGAAAAAACGCGTTTTTTTACTTTTTTCGTTTTTCATCTGCCATTTTTTTATTTTTCGATAAAACTTTATATCCGAGGGTCATTTTGTAGCTGGTGTCATACTGAATCTAATGGACTTCGATTTTTTGTTTGAGACAAGCCGTTGCCGAGCTGTGATGGAGCTACCTAGCCCACCTATTTTTGAGGCGTTACGTTAAACTATAGTTTTTGTACTCAAAAATGAATAAAAATAAATTAAATTAAAAAAAATGTATTTCAAGACTTTATTTATCAAGCCTTACAACATTTATATTCATATCTTTTACAAAATCCTCAACAACAAAAAATCACAAAAATAGCCTTTTTCGTGGCTCCAAATAGGACTGGCTCCTTAACGAAAAAAAATCTTGAAATAATATGTCGATTGATTCAAAATTTAGAAACTTTTAAAACTTCCCTAGCCGAATTATTTTGACGGTGTTTTGACGGATTTTCCGTTTTGCATCTCACAGAAAGTCAAGTTAAAAAAAGCTTGTAAAAACCGTTTCCACCAAGTATATCAAGAATACCTCGTTCTAGGTCGGTTGGGAAGAAGAAAATACTCTTGGCTTCGTATTTACGGAATCGACCACAGAAGCTTTCAATTATTAAAAGTCGAGTATTTCGTCGGATCGATCCGCTTGTGTAGCCTTAGCCCAATAACACGTGGATGGTTATTGACCAAGGCGGAAGTAAAAGCGAAAGATTTCTCGTGCGCGATAACGGATGAGTGAAAATCCATTGGGAAATTCTTCAAAGAGAAGGAGAGCTAGAGAGTACCCGATAACACAACTTGGAATATTCTTTGTACGAAAAGAATTGGCTGACTCCTTGTTCGCTATCGAAAAGGTGCTCGAGGAGCTCAGCGAGAAGCTTAGAGTCGCAGTAAAGTCTCAATGTAGGTGGTGTCGCCTCGGGGAAAACCTCGAGTGGCCGTATAGGCGAAAAGCCCGAAACTTTTCGAGCCGAAGGTACACACATACACAACAGTTTGTACACACCTTTCGAGCATAGGCCAAGTAGCCCAAACTTCGTGTAAGCCAACCTGTACCGTGTCACTTCAAATGTACGACTCTGTGTACAAATATATACCTTTCTCGTGTATTTATTTGACCCAAAATATTGGCGAGCATTAATTTGAAAAATTCGATCTATCTAAAGCCTCAACCATTGTAAATATAATAATAATACTGATAATAATAATAATAAAAATATGGTGTCAGTACTAAAATTAATGTGAATATTACAATAATGTTATACAATCATAATTTTAGAAATAATATCATTATTTATAAAATAAGAGTATTTGTTTTTATTTTATTTATAAAATATTGATAATTCCCTGATCAAAGTTGTGCAAATAAACAATATACAATACAAATACGAATACAAATAAATAATATTAATATACATTGATATGATATTAATAATTATAAGTACTTGTTATACATTTGATATTTCTTGCCACACTAAAAGTTACATAGCTTCGTCAAAAAAAGATAACCAAATTTACCGAACGGCGTTTTGAAGGGAACACATTCAGCTTTGTTTTGCTTTTTTGAAATATTTTTAATGGTTTTTTTTCGACTCGGTACGCACTTTTGTACGTGAATTTTTTCGGATATTTTGTTACCATCGAGAACTGGGCGCAAAACTTATGGAAAAAAATATTGTCATGTTTATCCATGATAAACTTGAACGGGGTAGCAGGAGCTCCATTTTCGTTTTTTAAAAAGTTTCGTACGATTTTTTTTCGCACAGTTATTTCATTTTTTGCTAAAAAAGACAAATTTTGGAGAATGCAACGTAACTCAAGAGCTATAGGGTTTGAGAGAAAATTTCAGAGATATAAAAAATTGCGGAAGTTCATACTGGATCGCCTGGAATTTTTTCAAAATTTTTATAATTATTTTAATTTCTATTGAGTTTACACTCACGAATCCACACAATAAAGCAATTTTTTTTAAATATTTTGATTATTCAAATTGGTATGGTGGTTTTTTATTGAGTATGATTGGGAGATTAATTATTTTGGGTAAGTTTGAGCAATTCGAAAGTTCCATTTTTCGTTACTTTCTCTATATTGACGTTCTTAATTATTAAATATTGCAATTTTCCTTGCCACAATTATAAAAAAAAACAATGAAACTAATTTTGTTTTACAATAGTAATTGAGAAAGTATTTAGTAAGGGAAAAAATACTCTCCTGATAATTCGAGTAAAAGAAAAAATACCTTTGCAACAATTATAGTGAAGGTATTTTTTCATGCTCACATTATCACTACTGTGAAGCTGATTGGATTTCTTTATTGTCGATTTTTTCATTTGAACTTTCGCAATTTGTAATAAACAACAAAGCTTATAAGGAAAAAAATATAAACAAATTGATTTTTCGAGTTTTTAAGGCAGGATTCTACTTTGAAACTTTGAAAAAATTTTTTTTTTTTTTTTACATTTTTCGAAAGTAAATATGTTCAAGAATGTTCGGTCAAAGTTTTATAAAGTTCCAAGCAGTCTAACTATCCTTTTTCGCCTTTCGAACGCACCTACCTGAGCACCTACCTATCACTCACCAAAACTTTAAACGCGTTTTTCTCGAAACGACATTTTCAAGTACCGTGGTCGTGATAACTCAAAAAGTACTGAACCGATCCTTATGAAATTTGGAACACATATTCTATATGTATGTACCAACCGACCTAACTACAATCAACTTAAAATTTTGATTAGAACTATTTTTTTATTGCAAAAAAATACCCAAAAAAAACGCATTTTTTTTCGTATTTTAGCCGCCATTTTGTTAATTTTGCACGTATATAAAATATTCTAGTTAGGTCGGTTCCTGAAGACATACTGAACATGAAACTATTTGATTTTTTTGTTTCAGACCATCCGTCGGGAAGATTTCACGACCACGGCAACGGTACCTGCTTTTCCAGGCGTTGGCTTTAAACATATATAACGTGTACAAAAAATGAATAAAATACATTAAAAAAAAAAAATTTTATGTACTTAAAGAGTGTATTTATTGAACAGTTTAAACCCCATATCGATATCTTTAATAGTATTCTCAGAAAAAATTCACGAAAATAGCGTTTTTTTCATGGTTTCAAAGTAGAATCCTGCCTTAAGTCTTAGTGTCAAAATAAAAATTGAATTAAGATATTAATTTCAATTGCTTGCATATTATTTCGCTAAGAACATAACTAAAAGTGAGTTTATCAGAAAAATATATCAGATGAGTTACAAATGGTCATTGTTAATGATAATTACGTGGAACTTATACTCTATTTTATAGCGTATAAAAAAAGATAACTATCGGTTTCATGAATGAGAGAGCTGCGCTACCCCGAGTCGGCCGAGTTCAAAGAGAAGTCTATCTGACAATTCCATCGCGTGGATGTACAAGAGAGAAGTTAAATTGAAACGCTGAATGAATGCACGTCCTTGCGCATATGGATTATCCATAGGTCAAGGAATATGGATCACACGAAAGTATAGTCAATCGATTATCTGAATATAAAAGAACATACATTTATTCATCGATTTGATCGACCCATTTGATGATCGACAAATGATCAAAAAGGCGCGGGGAAAAAAACTATCAAAAATGTCATCATTGAAACACGATGAAAATTCTTTTTCAAATTCATTTCCTCATCAACATTATTATTGATTTTTTTGCAGATTCGGGTTGTAGACATTTAAGGCGAGATATGCATTTAGACAGGAAGAAAATAAGCAATATGGAGGGATTTTTTAAACTAAGAAATAATTATTCTACAATTATCAAACTTGAGGTATACTTTAATAGCATATTCGTATACGAAACAATTTTTTTAAATTAATTTATCATCAAAATGGCGGAACTGTGGCGGAGTGTTACAACAAGGTCGCCGCGAGAGTTGCAAATCGGCGTGCAGTCTAGCTTCCCGCAGACTTTGATTTGCAAAAAGGTTCCAACATTTCTTTCAGTTAGAACATGTATAGTTTCTATGTGCCGGTAATTAAAATTAAGAAAATGCAAATTTGAGAAAATGGCACGCATTTACAAAAAAAAATCAACATTTCACGCAACATTTCTGTAAAATGTGGATTAAGGGGTTACCCCTACTTGCGATTTTGAAAAAATCGATTTTTTTTATTGCATTTTTTTGAAGTATAAGTATCCGGGCCTATACTTCTGTATGGGCCCGGAATAGATAACTCTATGTAAGTTTACAAAAAAAAATATTTTCTTCGTGTAAACTGAAATTGAAACTTTAAACGCGTTTTTCTCAAAATGGCATTTCTGAAGTCGGTGACCAAGATTACTCGAACACTAATGAACCGATCTTCTTGAAATTTTGCAGGCTTATTTAATACATAAAAATGTAGTCTTTAATCGTTCGATTTTTTTTTTCGAAAAAAAATGGTCGTTTTATAGCCAAAAAACGGCCGTTTTTTTCGTTAAAATCGAACCATTAACTTTGACTGTCCGCCATTTTGTGAAAAATGAATATTTTTTAAAATCCTTCGATTAAAGACTAGTTTATACTTATATTTGACTAAATCCATCCGCATTTTTTTTCAGATGATCCACTTCGCCGCAATGTTGGTCACCGCAAACCGTGTATATAAAAACATTATTTCATTGACGGCCATTTGCCACTAAACAATGTAATATTTTTCAATAAAAAAATTTCTGAAAGTTCTTCAAGATGTGTTCTTTAAGATGGTATATTGATCGATTTAAAAAGTTTTGTAGTTTTCTTTAAAAAAATTCATGAAAAAGGCCTTTTTTGCGCTACAAGTGGGGGTAACGCCTTAAAAAAGTATTTTTTTTCCAATCTTTCAAAAACAATTTTCGTCAAGTAGAGGGTACCAGTATCATCAATATTTCTACCAACTTTCAACTCAATCGGCTTAATTGTTTTTGAGTAATCCTGCACGCCACTTTTGATAATGCCGTTTTGAGAAAAACGCGTTTGAAGTTCACGCCCGCTCCGAATCCGAGCGGTGAGGCACAGCGTTGACGGGCTGTAACGTTTGAAGTTTTTCGAATTTCGCTTTGAAACATTGGAAAAATATTCTTCCTATGTAGTTCTCTATCGTTTAAAGAAAAAAAATATATCGATTTTTTTATCGTTGTAAATGTATATCCCGCCTTAACAGGGATCCCAAAAAATTTGAGTGATTTTTCGTACCGTAAATGTGCAAAAAAAACAATCTTATTGAACTCCAGTAAACTACACGAAATGATCTTCAAGTCGAGACTACAGTCGTATATCTGCACTCAATCGCGAAGATTTCTCACTGTTTTGGCTCAACAATCACAAGTGGATCCCAAACTCTATCCGCAATTAGAGAACAAAGGCGTGAACTTTTTGGCCGCAAAAATCGATGAATAATAATTGGCACTCGTAAATTTAGCTCGAAGTGCGTCTATTCTCGATCGACTGAGAGTCTCGGGTCTTCGAAGGCGGAGATACCATTTCTTTCGAGTGCGACATTCAAGTGTGTGCAGATCTATGCACATGTACGAGTCGGCTGTATGAAAAGGGTTGGGTGTGTGTGTTCTCTGGCTCCCGGAGGACCCGATTGTCAATGCTTCCTCCAACGTGAAGGAATATATTCCGGGCACTTAGCTCGAGTGCAAACAGAGACTCGAGTGGAATAATAATGTTGTCTGGTAGTGGAGAGGGACATGGCGCGGGAGGGATTGTGTGCATATACGTCTGTGGACAAGTGTACATCATCCTAATGCTGCCTCTATGTGTCTATCGATTCGATACGGAGATATAATGAACAAGGCTCCCAGACACAATCGCGAAAGATGGATACGGACTGATGGAACTCGGCTATTGATCGTGGCAACGAGCGATTGGGCAATTCAATGAAATTTGTCGCGTATGAACCCCTTAATCGTTCGACCGATAACTGCTCTGTTTCCGATCGTGGAAGATATGACGAAGAAAAATTGGAACGCTGAAAGGCGGTTAAAGGGCGTGTGAAATGTTGAAATGTGCGGGGCAGTGATTTGATTAGGTAGACGTTTTTTTTCTTCTGTTTTTGTAATTTATGGGATTTTCTGGTTTTCGTAATTTATGGAACTTTCTAGTTTTTTTCATTTATGCGTTCTTGTATTTTTTAGAGTTTTTTCTATTCCTATTATAGTTTTTGTAGTTTTCTAGTTTTCGTAATTTTCGAGTTTTCATGATTTCCTAGTTTTTATTTATTTATTTTCTAGTTGTCGTGATTTTCTAGTATTTTTTAATTTGCTAGTTTTTGGTAATTTTTTGGTTTTTTGAATCTCCTAATTTTTGTAATTTTCTAGTTCTTTAAATTTCCTAGTTTTTGGAATTTTTCAATTCTCGTCATTTTCTAGTTTCTTCTAATTTCCCCGTTTTTGGAATTTCCTAGTGTTTCTAATTTTCCCAATTTTCTAGCTTTTCCTTAATTTCTAGTTTACCTAAGGGGCTGTCCATAAATAACGTTATTTTAAAATAGGGGGGGGGGGGTCTGGTCGCTGGATGACGGTAACGATAATTGGATTATGACGATAGGAAGGATAGCATGATTTCGGGGGGGGGGGGGGGGTCGAAAATCAGCAAAAATCGATGACGTAATATATGGACGGCCCCTAACTCTTCTAATTTGGTTTTAATTTGGTTTTTCTAATCTCCCATTTTTTGTAATTTTCTAGTTCTTTGAATTTCCTAGTTTTTGTAATTTTCTAGTTTTTGTAATTATCTACTTTTTTAAACTTCCTACTTTTTTTAAATTTACTAATTTTCGTAATTTTCTACTTTATCGAATTTTCCACTTGTTCTATTCCTTATGATATCACATTTTTTCTAATTCTCTAGATTCTTCAATTTGACCACTTTCATCATATTTTAACTTTTCCGAATCTCCAAATTACCCGATTTTTCTCATTTTCCTACTATTTTAATACCCGAAATTCCACGGTTCCTAGCTGTCTCGAAAACGCAGTTCCAAGCCGCACGTAAGCTTCAAAGTTCCCGTGAGCCCCATTACATGCTTCCATTCCGGTTGGGAACTTCTGGTCCCTGACTAGCAGTTAGGAGAAATTCCATTCCATTTCCAGTAGTTCTAATACCTCCAGCCACTTTCCCACCAAAACTGCCACCACATTTTCGGATGGCTTGCACGGGTTCTCGAAACTGAAGAATGGCCAGGCCAATGCGTTTTTTGCGCGGCAACTCATGGCACGAAGTTCAGTGATGTGCGTGATCAAATTGTGGATGAAATTGAGTCGAGAGCAGAGCGAAAAGAGAAGCGGAGAGGGACCGAGTGCAAGAGAGGCAATGCTTAATGCGAATTCTTTTGCATTTGGATGAATTCTTAAAGACCTGGTAGGATTGTTGGCTTCGTGGCATAGCTGACTCGTCCGCGGCATGAACGTAGCGCAAAACGCAATAGCTGATCGCTCAACCCCCGAGCCAAGCTTAGTCTCCGCTGATAGAGGGCTCGTGTGGTTTTGCAGGATTACAACCACGTATACACATCGGTACATATATGTGCACAATATGTATACCACGATGACGATGATTCGCTGCTGGCAGCCACCTTGAGTGGGCTCTCCACAATTTTGCTATCGAATTTTCGTCGCTTGGCTTCACGAAATTCCCGTTTCACGCTCGATTAACCGACCACCGCCCCCCCACTAGATGGATTACGAAATTTCCGAGCGAAATTTGACTTTCGACGTTGAAATTCGCGACTCAACGGGTACACGTCGAGGGGGAAAAAATGGCAATTGAAAGGCGAAATAGTTACTGCTCGCGCGTACGACTCTTCGAAGACTACTACCTCTGCGTTGACGGTAGAGCCAACGCTGCTTATTCGATCTTCGTAGACTTTCGGACCGAGCGATGCTCGCATATACGTGTATATAGTGACAGGAAAGCCTGTGCGAGGCGCAGAGGGGATTGGGTATTATCATTTACGAGCTGTACAGCGTATACAAGGTGTCCGGGCTTTTAGTGCGATACCTTGAGCGCCCGTGGACTCTACATACGAGGGTGGGGTGAAAAGTTGCCGGCCTGACCAAGAAAAACGATATTTAAAAATTTTTTTTTTGCTTTATTTTTCAACATAATCTCCATCAACACTGATACATTTCTCATAACTCTCGCATCCCAAAAAACAGTAGCCATAACCTTGTTTGCCGATAAAATTGTTTTTGCCTTCTTTGGGGTTGGTTCCCCTTTTCCAACCCACTGTTTTGACTGTTCTTTACTTTCAGGAGTGTAGTGGTGGACTCATGTCTCATCAACAGTTATGAATCGACGCAAAAATTCGTTTCGATTACGTCTATACAGCGCCAAATTGTCGGTAGCGTCGAGCGTTAGCAAACGCTCGATTGGTCGAGCGTTAGCAAACGCGGCACCCACCTTGCACACAGCTTTTCCATGTTCAAATGGTTGTGCAAAATATTTCGCACACGTTCAGCTGACATCCTACAGGTCTCAGCTATCTCATGCACTTTCAACCTGCGGTCTTCCAACACTATTTTATGGATTTTTTCAATCATCTCTGAAATTGTGACTTCAACGAGCCGTCCTGAGCGAAGCTCGTCAGAGGTGCTCACACGACCAATTTTAAATTCAGAAACCCACTGATTAATAGTTGAATATGATGGGGAGGAGTCTCCTAGTGCTGAATCCATCTCTTCTTTTATTTGTTTTGGTGTAAAACCTTTCAAATGGAAGTATTTGATGACAGCACGTTTTTCCAATTTTTCCATTTTTACGAAAACAACGGAAGCGTCTCGCGCAATGTGCTCTCAAACGCAAACTAACGTAGCGATTGGGCTGAAACTGTACATACAAGCTCGGTAGGAATGGTACTGTAGGACGCCGCTCCAAAACTAGACCTAGTGGCGCCATCTCTTGGTCAGGCCGGAAACTTTTCACCCCACCCTCGTAGCACTGCTGTCTTGTTCAAGGGAATCGCGAGGCTTGGTCTTGTTTACGGTTGACTTTGTACAACTTTGCATCCATCTTCTACCTTTTTTCCTCTTGTACTCGACTGGAGAGACACTATTTCGCGATGTTGGAGTCATTGGAACGCAACGATTCGTTTTTAGAAGCAACTAAATGCTTCTTGCCTTGGACTACGAAAGCATCAAGATCCTTAGCAGCCTACTGATCGAAGAGACTACCAGTCTAGAGGAAAGAAATATGAATTTTGACAATTTTTTTATGGATACCCAGTTGGAAGAGCGAAAATTCCGTTTTGTGACCTTTATTCTACCGTCTTCAGGAATGTTTACAAATTTTTCACAAGATTTTGTAAGCACGTCGCGGCGCTGAAGATGGATGAAGCAAGTCTTGCAAGATTCTTCATCGTTTAACTCGACATTCTTTTTGGAACCGCATAACATTTCACATCGTAGTACTCGGGGGATTTTTTGTGCGTTAGAAATTTTTGCCAAAAACAATTATTTTTGGCGATTTTTTTTTAACAGAAACAATTTTTTTTTAACATGTACCAATATTAGCAAAAATTAATGTTTTTATACTTCGCTAAGTACTTCGGAGGCAAATCTGGTCTAAAACTTAAATTATTCCGAATTTTCGTTGGAGATTGAAAATTGAAGAACTCTTGCCGACCGCAGGACATTATCAGAGAAGGGTTCCAGCTTCATCCAGCTTCAGCGCTGCCATTTTCTTACAAAACCTTGTGACAAAAAGGTAAAGATGCTTCAAGATATGCAGAATAAAGGCTAGTGAAAGAAATCTTTATTCGATCAAGAAGCTATCCATAAGAATGGTCGAAATTCGCCTTTTGTCCATGGGGTTGAAGTTTGCATCGTTGGTATGTAACGAAAATGATTTTTAATTCCTCGTTTTTATCATTAACCAGAATCATGTTTTGCAGCTTTAGGTCGTAGATTGCTAACTAAGTAAAGATCCCAAAAGACATTCACGTGATTTTCGCAGCTCCATTTGCTAAAGAAAATTAGAGAAATTTGAAAAGATTAATTTCCGCTAGACTCCAACGATGCAAACGTCATCATTTTTTTCCAGGCTCTGGACTGGTAGTCCCTCTCAAGCAGAAGCAAGAAATTCAATTATATACCTCATGGATGTTGAATAAGTTTTCGCTGGTTTGTCGTGAAAATGAATGCTTTATTTGAAAAAAAATCATTTCTCTCATGCTTTCAAACGTTTCGAAACTGTTGTGTGATCAACTCCTAATGATTCTGCAAGTTCAGCTAGCGTCTGACGTGAGTCTTCATGAAATAATGCCTTCAATTCACCACTTCAAAATCATCATTTTTGAAGCCTCTGAACAATGTCTGCATGTTGTTTCTGACAGAGCATGGTCGCCGTAAGTCTCGAAAAGAATTCTGTGTGCTTCAGCTGCAGATTTTTTTAAATAAAGTAGTGCAGTAAAATTCCCCGCAAATACTCTTATTTTGGCACGAAATTTGAGATGTTTAAACCTGAAAAAAGTTGTTTACACTTCGGCGAAATCACATACACTGAATTTCAAGCTTGCTTATATTACTTCTGTATAGATGCGTTACGATCTTAAATTACATGCATGCAGTACTGGTAACGCCATCTGTTGGAAAACAGCGAGAACTTATTCAACGTCCAACACAGGGTGTCCCTCTTATCTCTGCTACCCGAAATAACTCGGTAATTATTGGCGTCAGAAAAAAATGTTCCAGACAAAAGTTGTACGGTGTAAAGGGGGCCATCAAATGCGACCAATTATTTTTATTGCGGTGGAGGTGCTGACGCACAGTGAAGGTCACCTCCACTTTTTTATATGGAATGGTACATTCTTTTCAACCATCTTCTGGAGCACCTCAAGACGCATAAAAAACATTAGGGGGTCGAAGTCGTTCAAGGTCATTCAAGGTCACCTATTAAAATGCAATACAAATCTAAATATCTCGGCAAAATCTAAATATATACCATGCCATTTTAAAAAGTGGAGGTGACCTTTACTGTGGGTCAGCACACCCGGTCAGCACACCCACCGCAATAAAAAAAATTGGTCGCATTTGATGGCCCCCTTCACACCGTACACCTTTTGTCTGGAACATTTTTTTGTGACGTCGATAATTACCGAGTTATTTCGGGTGGCAGAGATAAGAGGGACACCCTGTACATAAACACACATAAGTATATCCATATACACGGACCACGAGTGACAAAAACTATAAAGATACTTGACGATAAGTAGAACAAATGCCACTAAACGGAATTTCCAATTTATCCACTAGGTATCCAAAATAAATTGTCAGAATTCACCTTCTTCCGAGCTCTAGCAAGTCCCTTAACCAAACCTGCAAAACAAGATTTTTACTGATAAAATCGAAAAACCAATAAAGTAGAAAACCAAAACAAAAAAAAAATCTCGTTGCGTCAGATGCAAATGTTACCATTTTTAGTCTCTTACAACGGGCCTCCGAGAATATTTTCTGCATCAGCAAGACTTCAACATCCTTCACCCATCCCAAATCTAGTCAACGAATAACTATCAGCGCAACGAAAAGCATTTTGTGAAAATTCAAAGTTGCACCTGCATTCTCGTGGTGAATCAATTATTCTATCATAAAAAAAAACACTTTCCAATATTGCGAGAACTTTGATTGATCATTTGGAAGAATGCGAAAAAACACGAGAACTATAATGGAATGTCAAGACAAGGCATCCTCGCGTTTAGCCTGCGTTTTTAGGGTTCCGTACCCAAAGGGCAGAGCGAAGCCCTATTGCTGTTACTCTGCTGTCTGTCCGTGCGTATGTCACGGGTCTCTAACTCGTAAACGGAATGAGTTACAGACCTGAAATTTCGATATTTTGTGTAGAATGTTGACCCAAAATCGAATATTGAATTAGAAATTCAATTAAATCATTTTTCATGGGGGTCCCATACATGAAAAAGTAGCGGGAAAAAATGCTTACCCTGGCATGTGGGGTGTCATTGTCCAAAGCTCATTGAGTCGAGTAAAAATATATTTTTTTTTTCCTTTTTTATCTTCAAAAATAAAGAAACGGGAGGCCGTCAAAGTTGTCAGTTTTCGACCATTTTCGTTACGGGCTCTATCTCAAAAACTAAACTAGTTAAGAATTTGGAATTTCTGTACATTATGTACCATATACTGTATTTAAGGGGAGGGTAGAGGTTTCAGCATGAAAAAAAACTTTTTTGGGAATTTTTTTCATCTATATGGATAGAGTAAATTTATTGAAACCTTTTGGACATTGTTAAGTGTCATTTCAAAAACATTCCGTGAAATTTGTACGCGAAAATATCCTCAAACAAGCCGGTGCCGCGTTTTTCTCGAAACCACTTTTTCAAAGTCCGTGTGCACTGTCATTTGAAAACTACATGACCGATTTATTTCAAACTTGGTACACACTTTCTACATATAAAATACCTCCCCCGAACGGTTAGTTAGACATTTTTTTTTACAGTGAGGGGATTTCCACCCCCAAAATGGCGGAATTTTTCGTGAAAAATAGCACTTTTCACTTTACATGACCACTAAAAAATTAGAAATGAAAAAAAATCATCAAAGACCGTTGGGGGAGGATTTGATGATACTTTGACTACATTTTAATGATACTTGATTTCAGATAATGTCTAACTGAGACACAGTGAACACCGCAAATCGCGTTTTTCCAAAGGCGTTCTTGGAAAAGCTTTGTCACCGGCTTGTTTGTGGATATTTTCGCGTCCAAATTTCACGGAATGTTCTTGAAATGACACTTAACAATGTACAAAAGGTTTCAATAAATTTACTCTATCCATATAGATGAAAAAAGTTCGCAAAAAAGTGTTTTTTTTTCACGCTGAAACCTCTACCCTCCCCTTAAACAACAAATACTGAAAACGCCGATTCATAATGCAGTATATATAATTATTAATTGTATACACAATCCAATAAATTTACAATGAACATATATAAAACTATTATTTAAATATTTACAATACCGAATGACTTATTTTTGGAGTCGGTGCCAGCCAAGAACGAGACATTGACGTCACGGTAGAAACGAGATTGCAAATAAAGAAAGACTGTAGATCGTAAATTTCATTAATTTTTCTTCGCTTCCTCTTTGTCTGCGAAAATGTGACAATATTGGCAATTGGCTGGTACCGACTCCAAAAATAAGTCATTTGGTATAGTAAATATTTAAAGAACAATAATTTTATATATTTTCATTATTAGCTTATAGAAGGAGTATACAAAGCTTTCTTCAGCTATCATCACCCCATATGGTTTCAGTTTAGTACTACCTAAGAACTAAGAAAAAAAACATTACCTAATTAAATATCCAGTTTAAAAAAAAAGTTAATTGGTCATATGTACGGAACCCCAATAGAGCGAGGCCCGACTCGCACTTGGCCGAGTTTTTTTGTTTCGCACATTCAGCAAAGGGACACCGTGTACATGATGTACGGTACTGGACAATAATTTTCGTATATAGCTATATAATACGCCGTAGTGGTACTAATAGTGTGATGAGAGAGCGAGAGGACGATGATGCTCGTGCCAATGAACCAGACGCTCGGCTGAGCGAAACGGATATTTCCACTTCCCAACCGCGGTAGCACCGGTACACGAGGAATCGAGAGAACCGGCGGCGTCGTCGTCACGTTCCACTTGCGAGCTCCTCCGTGCTTCGGGCCTCACTTCTTACACGTGTATATATATTTTTATACAGGCTGACAATGATGAGGTAGCCATGTTTTCTTTAAGGGGTCTTCTCACTTTAGACGCTAAAAAAGGCTTTTTTCATCAATTTTTTTGATAGGTTTATATTATAGATATTGATATAAAAGTTGTTGCACTTAATAAATACACTTTCGAAATACATACAAATTTGTTTAAATGTATCCTTGTAACCCAAACAAACTTTAAACGCGGTTTTCTCGAAACAACAATAGCTATAGCGCACATCAAGAATTTTTTAAATGTTGATATTTACTATTTTTTTTTGCCAAAAACGCTGAATAAACACTTTTTTTATTTTTTCGAAAAATGCCCGCCATTTTGTTATTTTTGCATATATCAAAAATCGTATGATATGCGCTATAGCCATTGACATACTGAATCTAAAATCGTTTGATTTTTTTGTTTCGGATCATCCATCTCCGAGATTTCATTAACAGCGCGACTTCCAATTTTTTAGGACATTATTTTTAATTACCATTTGTGTCTACGAATAGTGACTTAAGTAAATATATTTTTTAAAAATGTATTTCGAAAGTGTATTCATTAAGTGTAACAACTTTTATATCAATATCTATAACGTAAACCCATCAAAAAGTGTATGAAAATAGCCTCCTTTAGCGTCTAAAGTGAAACAACCCCTTAAAGGTCTAGCGCGGAAATTTTGCGACCGAGAAAAATAATGACGTTGATGTTTGCATCGTTGAAATGCAACAATTTCTGTCTTTTACCTTTTTTAAATTCTTTTTTTTTCATTATTCAAAGTTTTTTTTGCAAACTAAGGTCGCTGGTCTCCAATGAGTATACGGGAAAATGTTTGAGTAATTTTCGTGGTCTCAATCGGTTAAAACACCTTTGAGCAATTAAAAAGAATTAAGGGGTAACCCCCCCTGCAGAATGTGACAAAAATTGATTGCTTTTACCATCAAGGTCCTAATATTAGGCTGATAACATCCTTGAATATTAAGACTGTTGACATCCTTCAATATTATTATCCTCTTACTTGTCTTTCCACAAAAAACGTGGAAAATCGCTTAATTTTAGACATTTACAGTAGAGCCTGAACTTCCGTTGCGTTTCAACGATGCAAACTTCCACGTCGTGAAAAATATGATTTTCAAGGGTTTTTCAAGTCCGCTTCGAATGAAAAATGGAGCGTATTTTTGTATGATCTTGAAGTTTGCATCGTTGGAATGCAACGAAAATTCTTTTTCATATTTTTATTCCCTTATTTTTTATATTTTAAAAAATGTTTTTTTTGCAGATTTGAATTCTAGATCTCTAAATAAGCGACTTGAAAAATGATAGCGCGTTTTTCGTAACGAAGATTGGCGAAAGAAATGCGAGCAAGTGATGAATAATCATTTTTATTGCGTTCCAACGATGCAAACTTCAATCTGATATTTTTGTGATGAGTCATTTTATTTGCCAATAAAATGGGACATTCTGGATCAAATTTTTTAATACGAAACACTCATAAAAAACGATATTGAAGTTTGTATCATGTTTTTCCTAGTTGCTAATTTTATCTTTGCCAGATCAAGGCTACGATAAACTTTCTTTAAGATCCTCATTAGAGACGTACAATCTAACTCTTCGAAAAATATTTTGTATAACAATAAAAATGAAGAAACAGGGAACAAACCCAAACCATTTTCTGTTGCATTCCAACGATGCAAACTTCAGCGGTACAACCTTTTTTTTCAATTTAATAAAGCTCCATTTATCTACTTTGGAATACATCTCTAGTAATTTTTTGCTCGGTGACAGCATGCACAAAAAAAGTTGGTCAAGAGTGTTTCGTATTCGGAATTTAATGATCTTCATTCTGCCTTACTCAAAATGGAATTTCGATTTTTTTTCCCAGTATGCTCAATTTTTCTGGCAAATACTACTCATAACAAAAATACGCTGTATTTTTTTTCAAAGAGGACTTGAAAAAAAATTGATAATAATATTTTTCTCCATCGCAAAATTTCTGCGCAAGACTCTTCAAAAATACATGGCCATTATAATTGTCACCCCGTACATATGTGATTGTGTGCGCGTAATCTCAACCTTCGTTGTCCCTTTGATCAAATATAAACGATTCCCACCGAATGGCGTACTGCTATAAAATCCGAAAATAATTAACGCGTTAATTGCCACGCTAATGACGTGCCGGAGACACCATTTAGAACTTATACGAGAAGGGTTGGAAACGGGCAGAATCAAGGGAAAAGTGATTTTTCGTGTACTGTATTAAATTCGCATTAGTTCGGATTCGTCGCTGTATGAAATTTGTGTTCAATCGGTACGTGGTTATTTATCAAACTGTTTTATAAAAATAGAGGTATTTATCGATATTCGGGACGATTTTTTTTGCAAATAACGTGGAAAATATAGGGCATAGAAGGTTGTGAAAATATATATCATTTTTTTTTCATTTTTTCGGAAAACGATTATTTTATGGGAATCGCGATACGTTGGTAACAAGTTTCAGAAGTCTGCATGAGCTTAAAATGTCGGATATACGATTTTTCATTGCATGGTTTTATTTATTTATAGCCTAGGGTTTTAACTACAATTTGCAACGATTTCTTTTTAATTCCGAAAATTAACAGAGTTTCGACTATTTTTGTGTAGGATCAACGCCACGCTATCCTTACTACCCTTTTATTTTTATTTAAAATCCATTCGTTCGATTCTCTTCGATTTCGGATGGAGCATAGTTCATAACATTTTCTATCGTACGACGAGATGATTTTTCGATATGTTCATCCATTTTTTCACAACAAATTATTAAAGTTGTTTATTTGTTGAAAATCTAATTTTTTTTACAGCTGCCATTTTCCCAATTTCCAAAATTTCAAAAATGTTTCCCGTCATGGAAAC
Organism: Ophion slaviceki; assembly: GCA_944452715.1. NCBI lineage: Eukaryota > Metazoa > Arthropoda > Insecta > Hymenoptera > Ichneumonidae > Ophion > Ophion slaviceki. The sequence goes on from OX101784.1 coordinate 46,178,677, forward strand.
GTTTTATTATTATACTAAAACTATATTTTTTCATTTTTCATTTCCGATCATCCTAATACTCTCCTCAGAAAAAAATACTGAAAATGCACCCGCTCTTTGGGCCCGAAGCGTACGCAGACCCGTTGAGTGAAATGCTGCTTTGTATTTGGAGTGTAAAAAAACACTTTACATTTTTAGCAATGGTGTTGGATTTTTTTAAGGACAGAATCTATGCAACGAAAAAGAGGACTTGCAAAAATAGATACAAAAATGGTTCGAATGCAGAAACGAGATAGCGTCGAAGTTTCTATCGTTAGAATTCAACAAAAATTCTTTTTCTATTTTTGAACGTCTCTTTTTCCATTCAAAATCTTTTTCCACGAATTGAGGATGCCTATCTCCGATAAGGATTAAAAAAATATAATTATGCAGTTTGAGGACTTTTCCGAAAAACGACGGGAACAATCTTTTTGCACCGTGAACTTGTTTTTTCCATTATATTGAGTGATATTCCATCGGGGGAGGCTGATACTTTCCATTAATTCCATAAGTTATGGGATTTTAAAGTTCGCGGAAACACGTGATAATATAGGGCATTTTTTAATATTTCGACGCCTATAATGGGGGTGGAGGGCATTTATAAAAAAGCCTTTCTAAATGCGATGCCGAAAATAAATCGCGGCGTTCATCCTCCGATAAAAAGGTATAGGGTTTTGAAGTTCACGAAGCACGTTTAAAATAGCGTATATTGGAACATTTTCGGAACACCTATATTGGATGTGGGGAGTGGGGGATTTATAAAAGAAGACTTCCTAAATACCCTCTGCCAAGGGGGTCAAGGGGCACACCCATGCCGCGCTCCCGGGGGCGGAGCCCCCCAAAAGACACTAAACGTAGTTTTTAAACATATTTAAATGGACTACAATTGTACTACGTTGATAATTTTTGGGGCCCTAATAACAACCCAAAAAACAACCCAACCAAACCCAAACAATGGCGACCAAGAGAGAGGGGCAAGTGGCCATTACGGCATTGTATCTAGGAAGGTTTCTCTTATAAATCCCCCCCACCTCCCACCCCCAATATAGGCGTCGAAATATTTAAAAAATGCCCTATTTTATTACGTGTTTCCGCGAACTCCGAAACCTCATAACTTATGGAATTAAGGGGTTACGCCCACTTGCGATTTTGAAAAAATCGATTTTTTTTATTGCATTTTGTTGAAGTATAAGTATCTGAGAATATGTGCTGAAAATTTCAAGTCGATCCGAACAAAATTGACTGAGATATGAGCGTTGAAAGAGAAGAATCCGTTGTGAAATTGAAACTTTAAACGCGTTTTTCTCAAAATGGCATTTCTGAAGTCGGTGACCAAGATTACTCAAACACTAATGAACCGATCTTCTTGAAATTTTGCAGGCTTATTTAATACATAAAAATGTAGTCTTTAATCGTTCGATTTTTTTTTCGAAAAAAAATGGCCGTTTTATAGCCAAAAAACGGCCGTTTTTTTTTCGTTAATATCGAACCATTAACTTTGACTGTCCGCCATTTTGTGAAAAATGAATATTTTTTAAAATCCTTCGCGTAAAGACTAGTTTATACTTATATTTGACTAAATCCATCCGCATTTTTTTTTTCAGATGATCCACTTTGCCGCAATGTTGGTCACCGCAAACCGTGTATATAAAAATATTTCATTGACGGCCATTTGCCACTAAACAATGTAATATTTTTCAATAAAAAAATGACTGAAAGTTCTTCAAGATGTGTTCTTTCAGATGGTATATTGATCGATTAAAAAAGTTTTGTAGTTTTCTTTAAAAAAATTCATGAAAAAGGCCTTTTTTGCGCTACAAGTGGGGGTAACGCCTTAATAGAAAATGTCAGCCTCCCCCGACGGAATATCAATAGTGGAATATCAATAGTGGCAATACCGATTAAAGCAGCTTATGGCAAGAAAATAAATTTCATTTAACTTTAATAAGCATTTATGAACATAAATTTTTTTGCAGATTTAGGTTATGCATATTACTGAAAGATTTTTTGTGGTAATTATGCAGTTTGAGGACTTTTCCGAAAAACGGTGGAAATTTATTTTTCCCCATAAGTTTCTTGCTTACATTTTCCATCGCCAAAAAATTGCGCAGCTTTTTTCACATTCCGCGGACAAGTCGATTATTCGGAATTGATCGAAAATTCGTGACCAGGTTACGTCTCAAGTCAACTTTTTTTTCTTAACTCAACGAATCAGCCTGCACACTTTTTCGCGTTTATCGACGTGAATTCGCTAGACAGATATAGAGCAGTAATCCGAGTGCATATTAGGGTTAAAAATATTTCGAGATCCCGTGTAAATAAAAGAAGAAGGCCAGGCAAAGTTTTATACGACGTTCCAGTGTAATCTTGGATCGTATGGACGCGCGTTCCAAACGACCTAATGAGGCCCGGCTGTTCGCACGCTATGTACCCACTAGCGCAACTACGTGGCCTATACGTCAACGTGCACCTGGGGCGTACGGTAAAGTTGACCGATTTTGCTACAATTCTCACAGGGAAAAGCCGTGTCGGATGTCGCGGTAAAGCGGTCAGCTTCATCGCATCGAGTCTACGTGAGCGCTATTGCCACGTTGTTGGCTGATCGCAAAGGAAATTTCAGTAGCCGAATAGTGGTACAGGGTGGTTGTTGCCGGAGTCAATGCACCGAGTGAACCCCTTTCTGTACTTTGCTTCGAGTCACGACGAGCCAAAAATCAGCACAGCCATTGGCCGGTGAAGAAAAGGATATAAAAATAACGGCGAGCTAAAAATGCAGGAAGCCAGTAAATGGTTGATGAGCACGTTGTTGAAGTACTTTTTTTTTCTCATTGCCTTTAATCTTTTTACACACCTAAGCTCCATGAGGAACTTGACAAACATGCCAAGTGCGAGTCGGGCCTCGCTCGATTAGGGTTCCGTACATATTACCAATTAACTTTTTTTCAACTCGATATTTAATTGGGTAATGCCTTTTTTCTGTCTTAGTTCTTAGGTAGTACTAAACTGAAACCATATGGGGTGATGATAGCTGAAGAAAGCTTCGTATACTCCTGCTGTGAGCTAACAACGAAAATATATAAAATTATTGTTATTTAAATATTTACAATACCAAATTAGTTATTTTTGGAGTCGGTACCAGCCAATTGCCAATATTGTCACATTTTTCCCACACAAAGAGGAAGCGAAGAAAAATAAATAAAATATACGATCTACAGTCTTTTTTATTTATTTGCAATCTCGTTTCTACCGTGACGTCAATCTCTCGTTCTTGGCTGGCACCGACTCCAGAAATAAGTCATTTGGTATTGTAAATATTTAAATAACAATAATTTTATATATTTTCATTATAAATTTATTGTATTATGTATACAATACATTATTATGTATACTGCATTATGAATCGGCGTTTTCAGTATTTGTTGATTAAATACAGTATATGGTACATAATGTACAGAAATTCCAAATTCCTAACTGGTGTAGTTTTTGAGATAGAGAACGTAACCAAAATGGTCTAAAACTTTGACAACCCTTTCTTTATTTTTTAAGATAAAAAATAATAAAAAATGTATTTGTACTCTGTTCAATGAGCTTTATACAATGACGCCCCACATGCCAGGGTAAGAATTTTTTGTTTCTGCTCTGAATATTGAATTTGTAATTCAATATTAATAATACAACACTGGGAATTGTTTTACTGATTCCAACAGTACCAAAAACGCTTTTTCGATTTTTTAGCAGATGCCGCCTTCTTCCATATGGCGGCAGAATACGATGCTGTTTTGCTCTATGGCACGGAACCCTAAAAATGAAAAACCTTCGTGCCGTGAATGGGCAAAAAATGCGGCGTTGTTATTGAATTGATTTTTATTGGATCCTAATGATTTCAAGTTGAATATCATTGATGAGTACATTTTTTCTAGGAGGGCGAATTGTAATTTCTAATTGCGGTTGTTTTATTTTTTAAATAAATGAAGAATAAACAATGGAAATAAATTCGACTAATAAGATCTGGTTCATTTATTCATTTATTAATTATTTATTTAATAAGATCTGGTTCATTTATTTATTTATTATACACAGCGGTCCGAAAAATGATCCCCAAAAGGAACATCTAGATCCCTCGTACCATAACCTATACGTATCACCCCCATATGTATGTTCTGCGATCTTTTTTAATTTTCTAGAAAAAACGCATTGAAGTTTTTTTTGTCGAGGTTTCCTGTATCATAGATTTTTATTTTTCTCTGTTTTCAGTATGTACTTTCCTCTCAGAAAATTTTAAAAGCAATTGGGAGTCATTTAGACTAGTATGAGTGTTTTTTTAATCATATTTTTCATCATCTGTAGTATCTGATCCTCTCAAGCTTATTTTTTAAACTTTCGATCAAAATCTAAGGCATTTACATTAGTTGGTCATTTGTTTATTGATTAACAGTGCACTTCGTAACGATATTACAAGTAGAAAAAACCGCGAAGAAAGTTACTTTGCATATTATCGTTTATTCCCCAATTCGCTAGCAAACCAGTTTTACGAGATTTGATTCGTACCTCAATTTGTCATAAAATAAATATTAGGCAAAAGGATTTTCCCACGCCTGCAATTAATCAATGAATTATCAACGCCAAATTGTTAATTACAGCACAACGAAGATCCGAATACTTTCGTAATGGCGGCTTTAGAAACAAAAAGTCGTTATTCTCGATTGAAGGAAGAGCATCCATTTATTAAACCTTCGAAAAATAGATTTTCTTCGTAAAGTGCTTCAAGTTCGTAGAGTCTGACCTTTATAGTCTCGGGCATGTGAAGTCGATTACTTTGATAATTCCCCTATAGTTACACGCTGCACAAAACCATTTCTACGAAAATAGCTTCGAAGTTTCCAGTCTCATCAGAGGTCGCGGAAAACGGAACTCTTGAACTACATATCTGATCAACTATTCCAAGGACACACTATTCAGCCCTGTTCGTCCCCAACACCATACAATGTAGAAGTCTGCAGCATTTGAATTGACACCAATTTTCTAGAATCGCCCAATTTGTTTTTTGACTGATTTCGGACACGATAATCACCCAAACGGTTTTTCAAGCTCGTCGTTAGAGACCTGCAACCTAAATCTGCAAAGAGGATGTAACATAATAACAACATTGAAAGAATTAACCATTTTTGGAAAAATTTACGTCTCATTTTGATGATCTGAAAATTCAATTACGCAATATTGTTTCTCGAAACGCGAAGAATGTTGACTGCACTGAAAAAACATGATTTGGGCTGATTGAAGAGCTCTGCATAAGCTTTGAATTTATAAAATACCATTTTTCATTGCATAGCTTCATGGCTTAGGGTCTTAACTTTAATTTTTCAATAAAGATTTGGTAAACAATCCAAAAATCGACCGACTTATGAAGATTTTTGTCAAACCGCCTCGCTGGGATTTACCCTTTTTTCTTTCGGGTTTTTTTTCGAAACTGTTGTATAAAACGGTGTAATTCGTATAACGAAATCTATTCGTTTGATTTACTTTAAGGGGAGGTACCTGAGTAAACGGCGAGAAAAACAGGTAAACTTCGGGAATTTTTATCTCAAAAACTAATGTTTCGATTGGATCCGGGTTTTTTATTGGAAAATATGTACATTGAGGTATGTTTAGGAATTTTTAAAATTAAATTCGTTGACTGGAAGCGATTCAAACGCGATTATCTCGAAACATAGTTTTCAAAATCGGTGCCAGATGTATCTCGAAAACGGCTTGTCCGATTTTGTTCAAATTTGGATACAATATTCTTCGATAGTTTTTCTCGTTCGCCACGTAGGGGTTTTTCATTTGATTGAACCATTGCTTTTTATGCAATGTGTATGCAATCCAAAATCGTCGGAAATTGCGCACGAAAAACGAATGTTAAATTAAAACGGTCGCAATTCCGTCAAAAATGAAAAATTTCAAAAAGTCCTACGTGGCGAACGAGAAAAACTATTGAAGAATATTGTATCCAAATTTGGACAAAATCGGACAAGCCGTTTTCGAGATACATCTGGCACCGACTTTGAAAACTGTGTTTCGAGATAATCGCGTTTGAATCGCTTCCAGTCAACGAATATATTTTTAAAAATTCCTAAACATACCTCAATGTACATGTTTTCCAATAAAAAAAAACCCGAATCCAATTGAAACATTAGTTTTTGAGTAATAAATTCGCGAAGTTTACCTGTTTTTCTCGCTGCTTACTCAGGTACCTCCCCTTAAATTCGGATAGAGCATGGTTTATAACATTTTTTATCGTATGTTCAGATGTTTTTTTGATGTGCTTATACATTTGTTAACGACAAATGACAGAAGGTGTTTTTTTTTCATAAAATATCGAACTTTTTCCCTAAACGGTTTACCATTTCCGTAATTTTCAAAAATTCTACTTCCTTTTTGTTCATATGGAAGTGTTATTATTATACTAAAAGTACATTTCTTTATTTTTTATTCCGAATGATCCAAGACGACAGATCCACCTACACCGATTGGCCACGCAGCAAAATCGGTACCTTCTTTAAACAATAATACCTTCATTGTTTATCAATAATTTTCATTGAAAGAAAAACTCAAACTTTGCAAGACTGTGTATCAATTTTGTGTGAAATTCCAGCCCCGTCGCTCCAATACTCTCAACGGAAAAAAATATTGAAAATCAACCAGTTTTTGGGTCCGAACCTTGATCTTTCTCGTAAATCCGTCATTGAAGCCAACGAACAATGTAATGAAACGAAATGGAATATCAAGTTATTTCCAAAATTATCTTTCCCATGAAACTAATGAAATCCCCAAAATAATTTTAAAATCCTGCGTTCCATTTCCATATTTCGTTGGTCATCTAAATGAACACCGTCATTAAGGGGCGCCACTAGTGTGACATTTTTTAAAAATCCATTTTTTGTTACATTTCTCGATAGTCTATACCTCCAAGTATACATTACTACTATGCTATACCTTATACTGTTATCGATTTATAACAATGATATCAATATTTTTATCTTTCAACGCGTTTTTCTCAAAACGACATTTTTCAAATTTGCTGCAGTCCTAACCCGAATACAAATCATCTGCTCGACTTGAATCTTGTTTTAGCGTATTTGATATTTTATCTTCATACAATGACTGTCCAGTTCTTTGTTTGGATAAAAAATGTCAATTTGCCATGCAAAAAACCATCAGATTTTTAAGCGTAATTTGGAACCTTTTTTTCAAACTCCGCCATTTTGTTTGATTTCAATTTTTTTTCACAATCCTGCGTCATTGTAAAGGCAATATCTTCTAGTTTAACGGACTTTTTTATTCTTGATTTCGGGCACTCTGAAGGCCGCAATCACTGCAGCAGTGGGAGAATTTTTTTTTGGAGTCTCCGGAGACGGCGCATAAGTCGTTGAAACTTGAATATTTTCATACAAAAAAATTACTGTATATACATAATTTATACACAAATATATTCTCCAAATTTCAAAACATTCCATGCCATACTTTTCTTTCGATAAATTCCCGAAAATCACTTTCTTCTGAGCAGTCACACTAGTGATGCCCCTTAAGGTTGTTATGGGGTTAAGTCAACATGTACCACCAGGCTGAAATTTTTTATGGACCTTTATAACCTGTTTGCTGATCATCCTGTGCAGTTTGAATACGATCCACAGTACCGTTTTTCAGAAAAAAAAAACGGCAACTCGATGTATTTCGTGGGCTAATTACAGTACGCTTATGGAAAACTCCCGAGCATTTTTCAGTACATTATTAATATATGTTAAGTGAATGTTACCACGGAGCTGAAAAAATAGGTATGGTTCGACTAATTATCGGACTGACCCTTGGTACCGTGAAAATGAGGATTCACAGTACCGTTATAAAATTATTAATGTTTTTGATAGCGAATTTGCGCGAAAATCAAGCACACAAAATATTAGAGGGTGCAATCATGACAACGTCGTAGACGGCACAAATGCTACCTATCTAATCGGTATTCGATAATTATGCCCGGAAACCTCAAACTACTCGGTCAGGATAATTAACAACGAATATTGCTGAGACTTATTCTCTTAATTAGTAATAATTACTTAATATTAATTTGATAACTAAGTTCAGAAATTATACATTTTTAGACATTTCTAAGCAAAGACAAAATAACGCGGATTTTTTTTTATAAATAATTTTTTTTTTTAGAATATCGGAAAATTATCAAAGTTTTTGATTTCTTCGAGAATATAGACAGCTTTAGTACACACTTTCTCTTTCCAGCGGATTTTTTTTTACTCGGAGCGATATTCATTTTTGACAGCTCCTTGGGCCGATATTGAGGTTACGTACGGGGGGAATGTCTCTAACTTCGCGACACTTCTGCCAACCTGGGCATTATGATATACGACGATTTACGACGTTGCCAATTCGTTTCTCGTTAATTGAGCTAGAAAAAGTAATAAAAAATAAACAAAGTAATGAAACCACTTAAGGTAATCACCGAGTGTTCAAAAATGCATATTTTTACAAATAGATGTAGGAAACAGTTCGAAAACGCACATTTAAGGGGCCAGTCCACTTTGAAAATTTCAAAAAATCGAAAGAAAGCAAGACTTGAAGAAATCGACAATGGTGAGTAATCAGAAGGGATTTTGTACGGTGCAGGAATTGCCGATTGAGTTTAGGTAAGAGTTTTTCACAGTATAAACTTCCAACGCGTTTTTCTCGAAACAACTATTTCAAAATCCAGTTCCATCGTATCTCTAAAACTAATAAACCGATTCTCTTGAAATTTGAACCGCATATTGTAGACATAATTCGCAACAAGATGACCTTCGGTGGTTTTGAAATTTTTATTTTAACTCTTTTCTTGCGAAAAACAGCGAAAAAGCGTTTTTTTTAACTTTTTCGTTTTTCATCTGTCATTTTTTTATTTTTTGATAAAACTTTAAATCCGAGGGTCATTTTGTAGCTGGTGTCATACTGAATATAATGGACTTTGATTCTTTTGTTTCAGACAAGTCGTTGCCGAGTTATGATGGAGCTACCTAGCCCACCTATTTTTGAGGCGTTACGTTAAGGGGTTACCCCCACTTGCGATTTTGAAAAAATTGATTTTTTTTTATTGCATTTTTTTGAAGTATAAGTATCCGGGCCCATACTTCTGTATGGGCCCGGAATAGACGACTCTATGTAAGTTTACAAAAAAAAATATTTTCTTCGTGTAAACTGAAATTGAAACTTTAAACGCGTTTTTCTCAAAATGGCATTTCTGAAGTCGGTGACCACGATTACTCGAACACTAATGAACCGATCTTCTTGAAATTTTGCAGGTTTATTTAATACATAAAAATGTAGTCTTTAATCGTTCGATTTTTTTTTCGAAAAAAATGGCCGTTTTATAGCCAAAAAACGGCCTTTTTTTTCGTTAATATCGAACCATTAACTTTGACTGACCGCCATTTTGTGAAAAATGAATATTTTTTAAAATCCTTCGATTAAAGACTAGTTTATACTTATATTTGACTAAATCCATCCGCATTTTTTTTCAGATGATCCACTTCGCCGCAGTGTTGGTCACCGCAAACCGTGTATATAAAAACATTATTTCATTGACGGCCATTTGCCACTAAACAATGTAATATTTTTCAATAAAAAAATTACTGAAATTTCTTCAAGATGTGTTCTTTAAGAAGGTATATTGAACGATTAAAAAAGTTTTGTAGTTTTCTTTTAAAAAATTCACGAAAAAGGCCTTGTTTTTGCGCTACAAGTGGGGGTAACGCCTTAAACTATAGTTTTTGTATTTGAAAATGAATTAAAATGAATTAATTTTTTTTCAATGTATTTCAAGACTTTATTTATCAAGCCCAACAACTTTTATATTCAAATATTTTATAAAATCGTCAAAAAACACTCGCGAAAATAGCCTCTTTTTCGTGGCTCCAAAGTGGACTGGCCCCTTAATATGACGATTATTTGGAAGCTAACAGTTGGTAACAGACAATTGGGTCCGTACATAAGCATAGGGCGCTCCCCTCGTACTTCACCCCGGACGGCTAAACCCCATAACAACCTTAACCCACGTTCCATGTTCCTCCCCGTGAAAAAGTCGAAAATTTCTTCGAGCGGGAGGCGGCCAACGATTGTACAGTTGAGTCGTCGCGATGATTGCGCAGTGCCTGCAGTACCAAGTTTTACCGCTATGTGCGATATGCGGCCTATCAGCACGCGGGTATACGGGTCTGCCCGCAAGTTGGTCGAGTCAGAAGGGTTGAACGGCGAAAATATTGCACGCCACGAGGGACGGGGGGGGGCAGAGGGGTAGAAGCACAGGGAGTTCCAGTGGCCTACGTAAGTTCTCGTCCTGTGTGTACTTCTCTATACATATTTACACCCAGGATCTATAACACAACTCCGGAACTATGGGATAGCGAGTACCGGGATTTGTGGCGGCCAAGGGGTTGAAGGAGGGAAAGGGGGTTAATGGAAGTAGTGTGAGGTCGGGCACGATTCGCCGCGACGGGAGGGGGGGAATACGCGGATAACGAAGAGGGATCTTTGCAGCACGAGACTCCCACACCCAGAGTCGGAAGGACGAGAAAAGGGGTTGTTCACCATCCTGCCAATTTCTCCATCCGCCTACCCCCTAGCCCCGTCATTCGTCGTAAATTTACGAGCCGTGTCAAAAATTAACCGCAGTCGGATAAAGCATCGAGTCTGTCATTCGCACCCCCCCCCCCCGTCCCGCACCAGCTCTGCTTTACTATTTAACTATTCGACTCTCATTTTTTTTCGTCTCTGGTGCGGTGACCAATTTTCCGGCGGCCAGACTCATTGTTCTCTCTTTGCTTGGGAACAATTTTCCCGACGTGCACCCGAAAAGAATATGTAATTTTCGATTGCGTTGGAGTTTGCATCGTTCGAAAGCAGCATTCTTTTTTCATTACTAAGGGGAGGGTAGGGGTTTGCACTTTTGAAAAAACGATTTTTTTGTCTTTTATCATAGTTAAACATTTCAAGAATATAATCCCAAAATTTCAAGTCAATCAGAGCAAAACTCTCGAAGTTATTGACTATTTAGTCCCGCTCCTCTAACACTGTAGCTCCAACTTCTCTAAACTTCAAACGCGTTTTTCTCGAAACCACTTTTTCAAAGACCGTGTTCACTGCCATTTGAAACCTACATGACCGATTTATTTCAAACTTGGTACACACTTTCTACATATAAAATACCTCCCCCCAACGGTTAGTTTGAGATTTTTTTTACATTGAGGGGGTTTTCCACCCCCAAAATAGCGGAATTTTTCGTGAAAAATAGCACTTTTCACTTTACAGGACCACCAAAAATTTAGAAATGAAAAAAAAAAATTATCAAAGACCGTTGGGGGGAGGATTTGATGATGCTTTGACTAAATTTTAATGGTACTTGATTTCAGATAATTTCTAGCTGAGATACAGTGAACACCGCAAATTGTGTTTTTCCAGAGGCGTTCTTGGAAACGCTTTTTCAGCGGCTGGTTTGTGGATATTTTCGCGTACAAATTTTACGGAATGTTCTTGAAATGATACTTAACAATGTACAAAAGGTTTCAATAATTTTACTCTGTCCATATATATGAAAAAAATTAGCAAAAAAGTGTTTTTTTTCACGCTGAAACCCCTATCTTTCCCTTTAGGGAAGGTTCTGCTTTGTTGGGCCAAAAAATTTTCGATTTTTCAGCAATTTTTTATGCGAAAATTATTAAATATAGAATTTTATTATTTGGTATGTTGACTAAGCGGTCTTTATTAAACATCAAAATATTTTTTAAAGTTTGACAAAACATGCTGGTGGGAGTGGGAGGAGCCACGTATGTCGGCGTCGCGGGCGATGACATTCTTCGCTTGCGGAAGTCCTAAGTCCCGGATAAGTGATCTGAAGCAAAATCAAACATATTTTTACTTTGTACAATATTGTGTATAAATTGACCTAGAATGAAGAAGAAAAATTGAAAAATAAAAAAATAGCGAGCGGTCGCAAGGAAGTTTGTTTTTTTTCCAAAAAATGTCGCAGTTTTTTGCTCGCTATTTTTTTATTTTTCAATTTTTCGTCTTGATTCTAGGTCAACTCATACACAATATTGTACAAAGTAAAAATATGTTTGATTTTTTTGCTTCAGATCACCTGTCCGGGACTTAGGACTTCCGCAAGCGAAGAGTGTGCCCGCGCAGACATACGTGGCTCCTCCCACTCTCGCCACCATGTTTTGTCAAACTTTAAAAAATATTTTGATGTTCAATGAAGACCGCTTAGTGAACATACCAAATATCAACATTCTATATTTAATACTTTTCGTATAAAAAATTGGTGAAAATCGAACATTTTTTGGCCCAACAAGACAGAACCTTCCCTCAATTTTCGTTGCTGTGTAAAATATATTTATTTTTCGGCATATTCATCTCTTTAATCTCGCGAAAAAAACGATTGGTGGGTGAAAAAAACTGAATTTTTATTGCGATAGGATGTTTGAGGGGGTATTTCCGGATACGAGGACACTCTTGGAATTTCGGATGAACATGGATAAATTATTAAAATAGTTACATAAAATAAGATCGATGTAGTCGAAGGAATTAGGGGGTCTGCGGGAGCTTGAAAATTTGGAAATATGTTTTTTTTGCATCGCTTTGTAGCATGAGGTTGAAGTTCGCATCGTTTGAGTGCAATGAAAATATAGGAATGACGTTTGCATCGCTGGCATGTAACGAAAATTATTTTTAATTCCTTATTTTTATTATTAACCATGATCATATTTTGCAGATTGGGGTTGTAGATTGGTAAGTAAGGAGTGTAAAAAATATCTGCGTAATTTTCGCTGACTGAATCTGGTAAGGGAAATTTGGTAAATGAAAAAAAAAAATTAATTTTCGTTGCATTCCAATGATGCAAATTTCAACATCATACGAAAACGAATACTTCTGAATTCCGTTAATTTAATTTGGCATATTCCGACCACGAAAATCGCGCAATCATTTTTTTTAGATACTTATTTCGCGATCTACTATCTTTATCTACAAAAAAGATCTTGTGTGATGATGAAAATAAGGAAATTAAAATGTAGAGAAGAACTTTTGTTGCGTTGGATCTTAGCTTTAATTTGGAACGAAGATTTATCCAAAATTGCATAAATTGCCCGATTTATGACGATTTTTGTGAAACGACAGATCGCCCACTAAGCTCAAAATTTATTCGTCCGATTCACTTCAAATTCGGACCAAGCATGACCCGACGACTTCTTGATACGTTTATCCACTTGTTGATAACAAATGATTAAAGTTCATTTTTTTGTCTATGATGGAACTTTTGTTCTACAGCTTGCGGTTTTCGCAATTTTCAAAATTTCAAAAAAGTAAACTTTCGCTGACGCAGTTTTTTCACAATAATCATCGATAATGTTATACTTTTTCAAGTTGATAGTAACACAAAAGTTTTTCTTATTTACGAAATAAAAGTATAAAAATGCATAATTTTTTCCCTTAATTATGTATTTTATGTAAAATTAGCATCAACAGAATAAATCTATACCTAGTATGCATGTTTTTGAGGTTAATTGAAAAAAAAATCATAAACCGTCGTTTGACTCAACTGGACCGCTCCAACCACCTTAAATAATAATAACTTCATAGTTTATCAATATTTTTCAATAAAAAAACTCAAACTCCGCAACACTATATATTATCTGCGTGTTAAATCCCGACCTCGTCATCCCAATACTCGCATCACAAAAAATCATTAAAAACCGACCTGTTTTTCACCCAAACCTACGCAGACCCTGGGAGTCGTCGGTGCGAAAAGTGAATTCCGATTGAGAGTACTCGAAGGCGGAAATGCCTCAAGCGTGAAGTCACTCAATATACACACACACACACACACACATATATATATATATCCAACTATTATACGTTTAAGAATAAAGACTCCGCTTTTGAGTTGTCAAAGCGGAAGTTTCCCGTTGAGTCAGATAGACCGAAAAACCGTGGAGGAAAAATTCGTTTGATCTTCGATTCCTCTCGTTGCGATTCGTTCGCTTTTTCGCGTCCGCCGCAATGACCCGTTAGCCCCGCGAGGATCGAAAGGGGCTGTGTGCGGGATGCCGGGAAACGAAAATAAGTAAGGGGCATCGTCGAAATTGCCCCATTCCCCAGCGCCATTACGATCGCAAAGAGGGTCGGAGATGAGTCAATGCCGATGACGCAATATCACCAACAACATTGGGTT
>OX101784.1:46193142-46362726 GCA_944452715.1 Ophion slaviceki
TCATACCCTTAATTCAACGTATTTCTCCCTTTTTTCTCAACACCCGGCCCCCACTCTTATTCCTGCCGCAGGTGCAAAAAGCCTCTCCTCCGGGTCTGAGGTTCGGCCATGTTTTTTTTTTTTTTTTTTCATTTTTTTTCCAAGGTCGATCGCGCTCATCGCCGGAACACTTCTCATCCTTCGATTCCGAAAACACACATGTCGCGTCATCAGCGAGGGGCAAGAAAGCCTCTTTGCGATTATACGGGGCGCGCTTTCGGTATTCGAGTGGAAATCGCAGCTTCGCGAACGTCAGGGGCGCAGACAGGAGTACGCGCCGAGATTCTTCTTGCGCGATCGTCATTGGCGGAAGCGTAACATTCGTGTCGTTTATTCCCCAGCGTTTCCGGGGGGCATTTTGTGCTGCGCTATTGCACCGGAAGTCCGAGAAATCGCGATAGTATCGCTAGCCGCGCAGTCTTCGCCTATCGTCGACGATCAGTCGACGAGAGCGATATCGTTTATTTTTCTACTTTCACGCGTCAATCGTACCAGCGAAAAATGGCTTTTCCGATTATTATTCGTCCCTATTTCCGGTGCTTTATGAGGGACCGGAAGTGGCCGAAATAGCGACGAACCGCAGGCCTTCTTCTCATCAAGACTGGCGTTGTATTTCGTTCACGTGGATGAGCGGTTCTGTCATTGCCAAATTGGACATACCTCGCTGCTTGCCTCCCGGTCTAAACCGGAAGTTACCTCGGCCATTGTGGTAACGATACTTTGCCAAGTATCCTGGCAATCATAACAGCTTTAGGTCTCGGGAATACTCTGCCCCGTTGCTTCGACGCGCTCAATGCGAATGCACAGGAGCAGAAGGCAATTTCTTTTATTTCCACGATTCTCCGAAGTCCCGGAAGTGGCGACGACTCACGGTTCGATCGTTACTTCGTCCCTCCATGGTGCCGTGGTTCTTCGTTATTTGCTCTCGTTCTAAATCATACGTTCTGTCCCCATTAGGCTCATGGAGAATGAGAATATATTGGGTGGAAACCCGAGGGAAAAAAGAGTGTGGGTCGTCTGAGTCATTGGTGGGCCTGTGGCTCGTTTAGTTCAGTTTGCTTTTTCATTTTTTACCATTTTCCTACAATCTTTATATGTATAGACGGGGTAGCTCGAATAGTGACGTCCAAATGGAAAATGTCGATGCCTCGTATTCGGTATTTCGATACCTATCCGAATCACTCCCACGTAAGTTCTAAGATGTTGTCTAATTTTGGGATTTTTTTTTATTGTCTCTTCTTTCTATATAATTTCCTCGCGATTTTTGTTACTTGTGTCATCGTTACGAAGTGCACTGTTGAGCAATAAATAAATGGCCAAATGAACACTAACATAAATGCCTTAGATTGTGATCAAAAGTTAAACAAAATCGGCTCGAGAGATCAATCACCAAAGTTGAGATAATAAAAAAAATGACTTAACTATACTAGTACAAATGACTCCCAATTGTTTTGAAAAACCTCTAAAAGAAAAGTACACACCAAAATAAATGAAGAGAATCTTTGCTACAGGAAGATTCGCAAAAAACATTAACGCTTTTTTCTCAAAACCGTTTTTCGAAATTTATTCGAGTTTTTTTTCGTAGCATAGAATTTTAGTTTTTTCTCTTCTATGAAAACCAGCTGGAAGTCATTTAGTCTAGTACAAAATGTTTATTTTTATTATCTGAACTTTAGTGACCGAGCCTCTTAAGCATTTTTTTAAAACTTTTCATCTAAATCTAAGGCATTTACGTTGGTGTTCAGTTGGCCATTTCTTTATTGCTTGAAAGTGCACTTTATAACGATAACACAAGTTAAACAAAATTGCGAGGAAGGACATACACAAAAAGGAAAAAAAATGTAAATGCCTTTTTCTCGAAAACTAAAAAAGATCATAGAACATACAGGGGGGTGATTCGGATAGGGACTGACATGCAGCATCTAGGTATTCTAGATTTTCGTTTTGGACATCACTTTTCGGGCCACCCTGTACATATACAAATATATATACGCGTATTTCTTTTAGGGAAATTCTATGAATAAAAAAGCAACCCGTACCATTTCCCATATCTATATACAGGGTGTCCTATTGTGAATGGAAAATCCTGCAACTGTCGATAGGTCAGATCAAGTCCGATATGCTGGAATTTCAGTTCAGTAAAAGTCCCACAGTTTTCGAGGTTATGGGCTTTATATAATTTTTTGAAAAAAAAAAAAACATCTGCATTTGATTTTTGGCATGCCATTTCTACAAATGATATGAATCGACAATAATTGAGCAACTTTTCAAAGTAGTTGGCACGATATGCGTAGGATATTCTTTTACACCGCAGGCTATCAAAGTCAGAAGTTCGAATTGGTTTGTATGAAAATGCTGCATAAGATCTTTTTTCATAAAGTTTCCTTAACATTTAAGGGGTTAGGCTACAGTAATGTGTATAAAATCATGTGCGACTTTAAGGGAGACTTTGTCCTTGAAATTTTCAAAAAATCAATTTGAGCTCAACATGAGCAGCTAGAAGCAGAGGAGGGATGCCTCTATGGACCAGGCATTGCCGATTAGCGGTAATTATAAACACATTTGTGTAAACACATTACAAAACTTTAAACGCGTTTTTCTCGAAAACACGTTTTTAAAAATGGCTGACATTCTCCTGACCGCTGTAATTAACATATCGACCTGAAATTTGGAGAGCATACTCAGAAAATATGTCTTCACGGAATGACGGATCGTTTTTTCGATAGATACATTTTTGCATTTATTATTTATCTTTTTATGCGAAAAAAAACGCGAAAATTCGATTTTTTTTAAATTGCCGCCATTTTCCGAAATTTGTACTAAACGAAAAACCCATCCGTCATTCCATGACCAAAGGGTCACAGATTGATAATATGCTTTGAATTTGCGTTTCAGATCAACAAAGAGGGGGCAGTGATGTCAGCCGTTTACCTCCCGCGATTTGAGGACCTGTTTTCGCGGAGCTGCAACAGCCGCCATCTTGTTTTTTTTTTCAAAAAAAATTTTTTTAACGTTCTGTATATCATGAATAAAAGCAAGAAAAAAACCGCAGTCAAAAAGCTTTACTCGTTTCCTTTAAAAAAAATAAAATGTAAACACCTGAAATATGGCACTCCAAGGACAAAGTCTCCGTTAACCATTTTTTTCTTATAAAAAAGTGATTCATTCATAAAACTAATTACACATCTATTTAGTATGAATATCAAGCTATTAGGATTTTTTTCGATGTACACAATGGCCGACGTAATATTTTCTTTTGTTATCTTTTTTTAGGCGCTCCGCGGCGTCACATTTAGCATCCGCAATTTTTTACCTAGAACAAAAAACAAAACTTCTCATCATTCTACATTAGAATACTTAGAGAAGTAGGTACGGAATTTAAAAAATATTGTTTTATTCAAAAGTTGTAGGTATTTGAATTGAGTTGATATTTGAATGAATTTTCAGTGAAAAATTTCGTATAAAACTGCTCATAAAATGAAAAGTTTTCGATTAATCAGAAATTCCGTACGTACTTCTCTGCGAAATGCAATTAGGTACATAAATTTTAAATTTGAAGTAAATCGAGTGAAAATTGTTGAAGTTATTTGTCACGCCAATTGGAAAAAAGCTGTTTCGAGAAAAACGCGTTTAAAGTTTTAGGTACTCTATGGCCATACCAGAGGCTTACGTTATACACTCAAAGTAGGTAAAAAAAATTATCTTGCTATAAATCGAATAGTAACTTATTCTTATGACGATAAAGCACCGTTTTAGCGAAAAAAAATCGATTCTTTGAAAATTTCTACTGTGGCCTTACCCCTTAAAGTCAAAAAGAAGTCTTTTCTAGACAACAGAAATAATCGAGAGTATTTTTTTTTAAACCGGGTCAGAAAAATTTATCATTTGTAGAAATGGCATGCGAAAAACCCAAAGCTTCATCTCGAAAACCGTGGGACGTTTACTAAACTGAAATTCCAGCATATAGTAGGACATGATCTGACCTATCGACAGTTGCAAGATTATCCATCCACAACAGAACACCCTGCATATACACACATACATCTCTTCATATATATGAAAAAAGATCATTCTGAAGTACTCCGACTTCGATGACCATCCTAGCGGCCCATTGTCCTCAACATTATCCAACCCCCAATGCCTTCATAATCTCCTTAACTTAAATTTAATCTTCTACATCGCATTTCTATCAAAATCGATTCGAGAGCCGCCCAGTCCCAAACATTAAGGATTCGTTTTAAAAAAACTTGCAAGGACCGTCCCTTACATGTGTGACGGGTGTACATAATAAATACAATAATATTACCTAGATACAACGGATTCAAAATATTCCTTGCCCATGTATATAGATAGACATTTGTACATGGTGTAAGCCCCAAAAGAGAAGGAGGGGGGGGGAGAATGCGGCGTGGGCGAGACGGTCGACCGCTATAAAAGTGGGGGTGGGGGGTACGAGAAAAAGCTGGGTTGCTTACGCCACCCCCCCCCTTTCCCGCTGGTTCCCTCTCTTTGCCACATTTTGCGCCTGGCATACACACCCAGGCGCCGCGACGTCGGGCCAGACTCGCGTAACCTTTCCTCTTCACCCTTGTCCCTCTACCCTCACCGTATCCTGCTTCCCCCGTGCGACCGCTTCCCCCTCCACAAGATCGCGACGAGACTACGAAAAGTCCTCGTATTTGTTGGAAAACTACTTTTCCTCGGTTTTACCCTGTGTAACCGTTGGACGAAGTGAACGCCGGAGGAGATGCCCTGCACGAAACTACCCTTGCTTCCTCTTCCTCTCGCTACAGAGACACGGGGAACGTGTCCCCTAAGGCGAGAAACGTACCCAGTGATCTCTCTCTCTCTCTCTCTCTCTCTCTCTCTCTCTCCTCTCTCTGTCTCTCTCTCTCTCTCTCTCTCTCTCTCTCTCTCTCTCTCTCTCTCTCTCTCTCTCCTCCCTCTCTCTGTCGCTACCCTTGGCCCAGCCTGCACGCGTTAAATAATCATGCCGCCCAATTTTTCCCATTTTTTTTTCAACTTTGCGACAAGCACCGCTCGGACGAGGAGCCAAGGGAGTGCAGAAGAGCCCTTCGGGGTTGATGACGAAGGGCGAGAAAGAGCAGAGCACTCTTGAGAAATACTGCCGGCGCATAAATTTCGTGTGCACCGTGCGATTCCTGTGATTCTATATTTTTCCATATTGTTTTCCATTATTTCAGCAATTAAAAAAAATTGATTGCTCAGTTTTCGCCTATTATTTTCAAAATTTATCTCCTTTGAGGATTTTTTAAATTTTAATCCAAATGGCACGACTTTGCAGGGAATGCTATTTGTTTTTGGGTTTTTTAATGTTCGATTTCAGAAGCCACGTTTTTTTAAACGTTTATTCCATTTTAGAATCTTTTTATATCTGATTAAACAAGACACGCTTCCTTTGAACATGCGATTTCGTTTTAGGGTTTTTTAATTCGATTTAGGAAGGCAAGATTGAAAAAAAAAATTATTTTTCGGTTTTTTTCTAATTAGATTTAAAATGGCATGATTTGCAAAGGCCGGATTTTTTATTTATTTTAGGTTACGTTAATTTTATTGAAAAAGGCACGATACTTTTTAAAAAATTACTTCATGTAATAATTTTTTTTAATTGGCTTGGAAAAGGCTCGGTATTTTTTTCAAACAATTTAATTATTCCCGTTTACGCCATCATTTGCCTTTGACACCTCCCTTGTATCCATCATATCCGATCGCTTTTATACGACACAAATTCTTCATTTCTATCTTGAAGATCTACACCTAGTTGCCATTTTTTGAAACATGAATTTTTGGTTTACCACGGTTTCTCAAAATATAACATTTCAAAAATATTCTCGGGAAATTTCAAGTCTATCCGTTCGAAATTGAAAAAGTTATGGACGTTTATAGGTGGGCCCTGCGAACCGGCGCACTTGAAAGGCGTTTTTCCCAAAATTACTTTGTCAAAAACGGCGACCACGATATCTCAAAAATCACTACAACGACCAACTTCAAATTGTACAAGCTTCTTTTACATATCGGAAAGCACGACCTTCTTGAACGATCGATTTTTTTTTCGATGCATAGTTTTTTTTTTATCAACGAAAACGAAGCGGTTTTGTCATCGAAAATCGATATTTCCACTTTAGACTGCAGCTATTTTTTCAAAAATCAATATTTTATTAAATCCTTCGTCCAAGCACTAGATAAATTCATGCAAAAACTAAATGCGTTTGATTTTTTTGCAAAAACTAAATGCGATTCTTATCTACCATATTCATAAACATTTTTCAATACAGAAATTGTAAAAAAAAAATACACGTTTTACCAGAAAAAAATTCTCCTTTTTTTCCAGCCACGAGCTAGGTGTAACCCGTTCATCTGCTTTTACATAGTTTTCTCCTTCCACTTCCTCCTTTTCTACTCGTCCGTTTGTCAGTATCGATTCTATCCCGACCACCTTGTAATCTCGCCCTAAGCTCTTGTCAAAGGCACGATGCTTTTAAAAATAGTACTCCATTTTAGAATTTTTCAAAATTTGTTTAAAAAAAGCCGCGATTCTTTCAACATTTTAATCTCATTTTACGATTCTTTTCGAGTTTCACTCACAAAAACAACGACTCTTCGTAAATACTTAAAAAATAGATTTTTTTATTGCATTTTTTTTAAGTATAAGTATCCGGGCCCATACTTCTGTATGGGCCCGGAATAGATGACTCTATGTAAGTTTACAAAAAAAAATATTTTCTTCGTGTAAACTGAAATTGAAACTTTAAACGCGTTTTTCTCAAAATGGCATTTCTGAAGTCGGTGACCAAGATTACTCGAACACTAATGAACCGATCTTCTTGAAATTTTGCAGGCTTATTTAATACATAAAAATGTAGTCTTTAATCGTTCGATTTTTTTTTCGAAAAAAATGGCCGTTTTTTTCGTTAAAATCGAACCATTAACTTAGACTGTCCGCCATTTTGTGAAAAATGAATATTTTTTAAAATCCTTCGATTAAAGACTAGTTTATACTTATATTTGACTAAATCCATCCGCATTTTTTTTCAGATGATCCACTTCGCCGCAATGTTGGTCACCGCAAACCGTGTATATAAAAACATTATTTCATTGACGGCCATTTGCCACTAAACAATGTAATATTTTTCAATAAAAAAATTACTGCAAGTTCTTCAAGATGTGTTCTTTAAGATGGTATATTGATCGATTAAAAAAGTTTTGTAGTTTTCTTTAAAAAAATTCATGAAAAAGGCCTTTTTTTGCGCTACAAGTGGGGGTAACGCCTTAATCTATCTTAGTATTTTTTTTAGTTTCCCCTGAAAAAGCACAATTTTTTCAGAGCTTCATTCTCTTTCAGGACTATAGCGCCTCGTTGAGTTCGTAGTTCGAACAAGAAATGCTCAGGTTGTATGGAAATATGATTTTTTTCTTCATTGTGTTCTCGCTGTGCAACGGTTACACAAGTTTCGTACGCAAAACGTACGAGCAAGTGTCGAGCGCAAGTTCCCAAGGATTTCATATCCATGCAAATGTGCCCCTCAGAAGATACGGTTACTCGACTTCCGGTACATCGTCCCATAAAGATATACACGATTATTAGGCCCTTGAAAATTCTACGTAACGCGGAAAAATGAAAATCTTGTAACTTTACCGAATAAAAGAGACTTTTTGCTTACCCCTCATCTTTTATTTGCCGTTTACTTCGTCATTTGTACAGACGCGAGATTCATGAATTATTTTTAAAAATACATAATTCCCGTTGGGCCCACGAATGCACGACGGATTTATCGATACAGTGACATTCTAGTTTTTTTACGTTGCGAAGTGCTCATTTATATTCTGGCTTCGTAGCAGCACCCAATTGTAATATCGAGTTGAAAATTGTTTTTTATTCATACGTCTAAAAAAATGACAATTTTCTAGACAATTTACACTCAAAAAAAAAATTATATACGCGATAACCTTAAAACTTCAGGTATATCCTTCCAATAATGTTATAGTGAGAAATGAATACCTTACAACGCCGCCATTTTGTTTTGCTTAAACAAAAATTTAACACTTCAAAGTTGTAATAGAATAATGTCAACATTTTTTAATGATGCGATTATTTTAACACCTTTAAAAAAATGCATGAAAAATGAGTCGTTTTCGGGCGTCTAAAGGGATTTTCCTTCTTAAACACGATTTTCTCGAAAATATTTTTGTCAACCTGGTTGACATAAAATCTCGAGTTCTATTCAACCGATTGACTTCAAATTTGGTATGGACCTTCAGTATATCTTCCTCTATAGTCCCTACCTCAGGCATTGCAGAATTATTATTATTACTATTTTTTTTTAATTTCAACATTGAAAAAATAGGGCGGAAAATTAACTATCTTCAGACATCCGAGAAAATTGGTTTTATTTCTGTTTCAGATGAACGGGCAGTTTTGAGTTATATCAACCACCTCAACCATATTCAAAGGCCCATAATTTTACAATTTTTTATTTTGCACAAAATTTTCGCTGCAAGTTCTTGCACCATCAATTGTAAGACTCAAAAAATGTATAGAAAAAATATCTTTTGTTTTTTTGAATCAAGCCCGAAAAACGCCCGAAATTCAGGCCTCGGGACTAGAATACTGCTTTAAGGGGTCTTCTTACTTTAGACGCTAAAAAAAGGCTATTTTCATGAATTTTTTAATAGGTTTATATTATAGATATTGATATAAAAGTTATTACATTGAATAAATACACTTTCGAAATACATTGAAATTTTTGTTTTATGTATTTTTGTAACCCAAACAAACTTTAAGCATGTTTTTCTTGAAACAACGTTTTTCGACGGCTTGTTGATGAAATCTTCGAAACTACTGAACCGATCCTTATGAAATAACCACATATTCTTTACAACTGCAGCTATAGTGCTTATCAGGATTTTTTAAACTGTTCATATTTACTATTTTTTGCCAAAAACGGTGAAAAAGCCAGTTTTTTTTTTTTTTTTTTTTTTTTTGAAAAATGTGCGTCATTTTGTTATTTTTGCATATATCAAAAATGGTATGATATGCGGTATAGCCATTAACATACTGAATCTAAAACCGTTTGATTTTTTTGTTTCGGATGACCTATCTCCGAGATTTCAGCAACAGCGCAGACCTACGATTTTTTAGGACATTTTTTAACTACCATTTTCGTCTATAAGTAGTGACTTAAGTAAATAATTTTTTTTAAATGCATTTCGAAAGTGTATTTATTAAGTGTAACAACGTTTATATCAATATCTATAATATAAACCTATTAAAAAATTCATGAAAATAGCCTTTTTTACCGTCTAAAGTCAAAAGACCCCTTAATTATTCCCTACAAGTTCCGATAGTGCTGCGCAGGCTTGAACATTCTTTTGAATGTCACGATTTTTCGTATTGTGATTTTTTCCCTTTTTTATTTTTCGTGGTTCGCAAGAATGTGGAAGACGATTGCGCAGCATGTGAAAAAAGCGCATAGCGTTTCGAATTTTCATGATCCATGGAGACGACGCTCGAGCATATCGCGTAATATCGAAAGAGGGGTGTAAGCCGAGAACCCCCCGAATTCTCCGCTGAAAAGCATGTACGACGAAATTCCAGATTGAACAACCCCTTCTCCTTCTGCCTCTCATTCCCTTTTTACACTCCGACGTATGGAGATTATGATAAATTCGAATGATAAGTATCGCGACGGGATAATTCCATTAGCCATATCGAGGTGAATCATAATTTGCCCTCCTGCTTCCGGCGGAATTAATATTTGATTAATTCATTCGGAGTAGACGTAACGAGGGAAAAAAGTCGAACAATGTTGTCAAGTCGGAAAACCCAAAATGCTGTGGAACATCGGTCAACGAGAATTAATTAAAATTCGGAACGCGTGGAAAGAATTCATAAAAAAAGGAGAATGCAATGTCAGTCGAAGTGAAATCTCGATTAACAAATTGAGGACATTTTTGGTGGGTAGATCATTTGAGGGGTTATATACAGTTAAAATTTTCGGAAAATCGATTTTTTGTTTCGTAATGTACACACGAAGAAAATTTCTTGTCAATCCGGTGAATATTCTCGAAGTTACACGCACATTTGATTGGGTTTTTTTTTCTAAACTGTGTTTTTAAAGTCGGCGAGCAAGTTATCATGGAAACGACTGAACCGATCAGTCTCAAATGTTAACACAATCTTCTCAAGTATATTTTTTAGTATTTAATCGAAGGTTTTTTCTCACCTATAAATATTTTCCATTTTATAAACAATTTAAGGCCTAAATTTTTGTCAAAAATCGATTTTTTTGTTGAGAAGGCGCCATTTTGTCAAGAATTATTATTTTGCTTATTCCTTCGATCAATTACAAGATAATCCATTATATTAACGAAATATTTTTGGTTTTTTCATTTTAGATGATCCATTCCAGAGATATCGTGCTCACCGCAAGACGCCTTTTTTTAGAGGTGCTCCCGGAGTTCAGCTATAGCAGCTTTGAAAAGAATTATTTTTACAAATAAAAAGTGTTGAAATACAGTTAAAAGTTACCATAATATGTGTACAGATTTTTACGTTAATAGATTGAAAGGTCTTCTCGAGAAAAATTCTTGAAAAATCGATCTTTTTGGGCCTCCTGACTGTATACAACCCCTTAAAGTATCGAATGAAATAACGTTTACAACATTTATACCAGTTGTTTGACTTTTATAAATATTAACAAATATTTTTAAGCTAGTATTGGAAGTTCTTCAATCGTGACTTTAGCGACATCTGTCAATTTATGAAAGTAAACGTTACATCGTAAATATAAATTGCGAGGTAACTTTTATAACATTTTTTTAAAGTCGTATCATTTTTTATAATTCTGTAAAAGCGATTTTATAATGTTTATAAAATTGATTATTTAAACACGTAGAGTTTTTCAACAAGTATAAAAATTATTGAATTTCTATGAATGTTGATTTTTTATTATTTTATTATTCTTTTGATTTTTGTATTTTTTATTTTTGGTGCCAACGTCTGCTCTTGCGGGTTTTTACGTATTCCCTTCCCATTGAACCCTTTCCTATCACTTCCTGCCCGCACTTCGCTAATCTAAGCTAACTTCCATTGCATCCACAGCCGTCGTAAGGGGGGAGATACCTCGAAGCGAGGAAAAAATTTGCTGATTTTCGTGATTTATTTTTAAAGGAAAGATTTCTTCACCATTTTTGGGTGCAGAAATCACTTTTATTACCATTTTGGGCTGTTACGTGGAATTTTGTTTAATTTTATTATTTTTCTTTACTATTTTATTTTATTATTTTTCTTCACTATTTAATTTTTTTAATTTTATTTCATTCTCTTATTTTATAATTCGATCAATTTTATAAGCAGTTCAATTTACCTTTATTATAATAATTCAATATGTATTTTGTCTAGAACATCTCAAATTGAAAGCCCATGATGAATAATGCACAATAACTTCCACCTGAATTTGAGACAAATTGATGAATTTAATAAGAAAAGTTGTTAATAGGGTCTTTATTTTTCCGAAGCTTCTAGTTTTGCCCTCGCAATAAATTAACGAGAAAGAGAAACGCAACTCAAAAGGAAAGCTTGTACCCGAGATTGCCCGTATTTGCATAAAAAGGCAATTTAAAGTTAGACGAAACTAAAGCCGAATCAAAATCAGTCTGCGACACAGTACCACAATGACGTCAGTAATTTAAGGGACCGAAAAAAAAGAACAAATAAATACAAACTAATGACAATTTACATGTCGATCGTTGTTTATCGAATTTCTCTACTGTTGAAGTTTGCAGCTCTGCAATCCAACGAATATATATATTTTTTTAAATTCCTCTATACTCTTCATTGCCCGATCAACTGGATCGCTCCAACGTCCTTAAGGGGGTACCCCCACTAGTGATTTTGAAAAAATCGATTTTTTTTATTGCATTTTCTTGAAGTATAAGTATCCGGGCCCATACTTCTGTATGGGCCCGGAATAGATGACTCTATGTAAGTTTACAAAAAAAAATATTTTCTTCGTGTAAACTGAAATTGAAACTTTAAACGCGTTTTTCTCGAAATGGCATTTCTGAAGTCGGTGACCAAGATTACTCGAACACTAATGAACCGATCTTCTTGAAATTTTGCAGGCTTATTTAATACATAAAATTGTAGTCTTTAATCGTTCGATTTTTTTTCGAAAAAAATGGCCGTTTTATAGCCAAAAAACGGAGGTTTTTTTCGTTAAAATCGAACCATTAACTTTGACTGTCCGCCATTTTGTGAAAAATGAATATTTTTTAAAATCCTTCGATTAAAGACTAGTTTATACTTATATTTGACTAAATCCATCCGCATTTTTTTTCAGATGCTCCACTTCGCCGCAATGTTGGTCACCGCAAACCGTGTATATAAAGACATCCCGAGTCGAAATTTTTAGCCTCCTCTGAACCCTCGCAGGACCCATTTCTTTTGTAATACATAAGCCGCCAGCCTCCTTTGAACCTACGAAACCTCATTTGTCGAGTTCAGTGCCATGAAGAGACCTCCTCTTGGCCCAGGGTAGCCTCTGCTAGACCTCCCAAACCTTCTCTCGACCCCCAGTTTCAATGAAACGTGCAGAGCACAGGCCTCCTTAACCTGCTTTCAATCTCAAACTGTTGCCTCGACCCCACCTAACCTGCTTTCGGCCCAAATTCGATATCTCCTCCATCATCATTCCATTGTGACCTGATCGGTAACCCGTTCGATGACGAAAATAATACGAAATTAATAAAAATACATCGTCCCCTTATCAAATTAATAGTCCAATATTAATATGCGAAAACAATCAAATTTGCTCAATATCGTTTTATTATTATTTTATAGGCAATTGATAAAAGAATGTTTGTGTATACAGTCTTACTCCAATTCTATCGGATTAATAGGCATTTTCCTGTGAGAAGAAATCTCACAGGAAAATTCTTTAAAAAATGCCAGTCTATCCAGTATAAGCTTACGCGACGTTTTTCGTTCTTGACATTTCTTCTTAAGCCCTCTAGTTCTTGAGTTACATTGCATTATCTAGAATTAGTCTTTTTAGCAAAAAATGAAATAACATTGCGAAAAAAATCGTACAAAACTTTATAAAAAACGCAAATGAAGTTCCTGCTACCCCGTTTAAGTTCATCATGGATAAACGTAACAATTTTTTTTCCATAAGTCATGCGTTCAATTCTTGATGGTCGAAAAAAAGCCGAAAATCAGTCACGTATAAAAGTGCGTACCGGGTCGAAAAGAAAACGATAAAAAAATATTCCAGAAAAGCAACATACAGCTGAATTTATTTCCGTCAAAACGCCGTTCGGTAAATTTGGTTATCTTTTTTTTTACGAAGCTATGTGACTTTTAGTGCAGCAAGAAATATCGACTGGTGTATCCAAACATTTAAGCGACGGTATATATTATATAATACTTTTTATATATATATATATATATATATATATATATATATATATATATATATATATATATATATATATATATATGTATGTATGTATGTATGTATGTCTGTATGTATATATATATAATACTCGAAATATGTGGTTGCGTTAATATATTCGAATATACACTACCAGTCAAAAGTATTCGGACACTTCAGATAACTGCAAAACTTAATATCACTTTGGATCATTGCAAACTTATGGTAGAATAATAATTATTTTACGAAGATACTATAAAGCTCTGTGAAATCACTTAATCATATAGATCTTTATAGTATCTTCGTGAAATAATAAATGAAATGAATTATATTACTCTAACATTATTTGGCAATTATCCAGCGCTCAAAAGTTTTGCGATTATGTGGAGTGTCCGAAAACTTTTAGCTGGCAGTGTATATCTAAATAACATATAATGTTGATTTCTATATGGAACGATAGGGCGTTAATTATAGTCTATTTCATGTTCTGAAGGATTGAAATTGTCGGTTTAGAATTCAACCTCATTCGATTTTTTCTTTTTGTTTTTGTTCGTTTTGTTTTTTTTTGTTTATTCAATAATGAGTTGATAAATGGCGACTGCCGATTACCGTCGATTTCAAATAAGATGTTTGATTTTTCCTTGTTTTCATTTTTAGCACGTCGAAAATTAAAAAAATATTTCCACGTGTATGTATGAAGCATATTTTTATTTTTTCCCGCTAAATATTATGATATTAACTAACCGCGTCTATTTGATTTTTTTAAAATTTGTATTAACTAGATTTTTCATAGAACCAAATTTTTCCTATTGCATTCCATTATTAAAATGATTGATTTTAAAAATGTTTATTTATAGAAAATCAATCTATTTAATACCGTCCAATAACTACATATTTTATTTGATCCTAATAAATCTGTGATTCGGTTTCATCAGTTTAACATTTTCATCTGTTCAAAAAAACAATTTAGTCAAGTTCACTGAATGGATCTAGTTATTTTTTTTAATTTACCTTAAATAGAATATTTGTAGAGTTAAGCATTTTTCTATTTGATTGAACTAATGGTCCATCTTTATTGCAACACTCATATCAAGGGGGCGGGGGGTAGTGAAGGTAGAGAGAGAGGAATTCACTACCCCCCGCCTATTTTATATAATATAACATTAAGGAATAACAAATAAAATTCCTCTCTCTCCACCTTCACTACCCCCCGCCCCTTTGATATGAGTGTTACAATAAAGATGGACCATTAGTTCAATAAAATAGAAAAATGCTTAACTCTACAAATATTTTATTTAAGGTAAATTTAAAAAAAATAACTAGATCCATTCAGTGAACTTGACTAAATTGTTTTTTTGAACAGATGAAAATGTTAAACTGATGAAACCGAATCACAGATTTATTAGAATCAAATAAAATATGTAGTTATTGGACGATATTAAATAGATTGATTTTCTATAAATAAACATATACATACATACACACACACACACACACACACACACACACACACACACGCGCGCGCGCGCGCGCGCGCGTATGTGTCTGTGCGTTTGAAAAATCTATAGCTTATGTGATACAACAAATAGTTGGAGGTATTCATTTGGTCTCTTATGCCATATCAGCGACCAAAATGTTATAAGCACTCGGTAGCATAGGGGCAGCGGCGCGTAGTTATGAGTAGGTAGGACTAGGTTCAAATCGCATATAGGGCAAATATTTTCTTCGAAAAAAATCATTTCCAAAGGCCAGGGAATGACGAATTACGATGAAAAATCCTTGTAGTAAAGCTCTCAAATAATGCGTTCATTTTATTTTCGATTTATGAAATATTTTATGCATATAGTACACTAAGCTTTACAGTGTACATTGTAAGCAAATGAAGATTAATTTGAATCTCATCTTTATTAACATATATAAATATATTTGAAAGAAATATGATCGTAGTAGGCTGGGAGACAAGGAAAAAAACCTATTTTATTTAAATAGATTCTATATAAATTATTTTTTTTGTTTAGCCGTGTACAGTAGGCCGAAAGGGGGGGCAGTAGGTTCTGCGGGAGCGCTCGAAGTAGGCCCACCTGAGGTTCCGTAGGTTCAATTGTGACCCTCCCTGACCTCCTTTGAGTCAAAAAGTCTACTTTCTGCCATGCCGGAGGTTCATCGGAGGCTCTAACGCATGGTACTTTCAAACATTGTACCCTCCTTTAGATACCCAATAACCCGCTCACGCCGATTTCTGCTCGCCTTCATTTTGTGGGTTGAGCGCGGCTCGAAAATTTCGACTCGGGATTATTTCATTGACGGCCATTTGCCACTAAACAATGTAATATTTTTCAATAAAAAAATTACTGAAAGTTCTTCAAGATGTGTTCTTTAAGATGGTATATTGATCGATTAAAAAAGTTTTGTAGTTTTCTTTAAAAAAATTCATGAAAAAGGCCTTTTTTTGCACTACAAGTGGGGGTAACGCCTTAACAAAATGAATTTCCAGTATCCGATTTCGCGAAGAATTCGATACGTCAAGGAGGCCGCAGAAAAAGTCCAATTTGGCATAATAGAGTTAAAGAGGGCGTGAGCCCGATAAATGTGACGTTTATGTACATTATGTGATACTCGAAAGGTTTTACATGGCTTACGTATCAAATCTGAGGAGATAACGCCCGACCAGTAGAGAGATGACTCTCTATAGTCAACGCTGTATCGTCCACCTTCCTACCGCCCCCGCCTCCTCCTCTCGTCCCTCGGCACCCGCATACGTATTGCATAATCGCTTGGTCGCTTTTCACGCTCGCGGTCAGCCGGTTGCACCATACTTCCGCTTTCCGGTCAAACTCCCTATCGTTTTTTTTCTCGATTGTTTTGCGCTTTGAAAAAATGCCGTCGAAATATTGGACATCTGCTGACAGCTGGTGGTGAGTATATCGTGAGGGCTCAAAATGAATTAAGGGGCTATACCAGTGTGCACGGAAAAAAAGAAACAGCGAAAATCACAGTATAAACCGCATGAAAAACAGGGTGCTATATTTCATTTTACAGTGAAACAAAGTAATGTAAATCCTGTCCTACAAAAATGACGAATTTTCCTGTACACACTGATATTTTTACAGTTACACTGGATTATTTACAGTTCGGTATTGTGAATACATCAGTGTCTTCAGTAAAAATATTTAACTGTAAAATTTACATGAGATCACTGATTTTTATACTGTACGCAAACTGCAAGGGTTACAGTGTACACTGTATTGAGTACAGCGTGATTCATTAAATTTCACAGTGTGGCACGGTAGTTTTACTCTTCTTTCGACAGTTCATGACGTTATCTGTGCACTCTGAGATTTCTACAGTTAGACTGGTTTATTTACAGTTTGATATTGTGAATACATCAGTGATTTCAGTAAAAATATTCAACTGTAAAATTTAAATGCGATCACTGTTTTTTATGCTGTACGCACATGAGGCACGAGGCCAGGACACAAAGGATTGCCAGTTAGTAGTGCGTGGTTGATGGGACGCGGACATCGAAATTTGTGCGACAGAATTCAAGAAATTATAAAGAAAGAGAGAATTTAAAAAAAGGTACGTTCTTGTGTAATTAGGACTTGTCTCGCGCGTGGAGTGAGGCACGTGGCCAGGACACAAAGGATTGCCAGTTAGTAGTGCGTGGTCGATAGAATGCGAATGTTGAAATTTGTGCGACATAATTCAAGAAATTATAAAAAAGAGAGAATTATTTACAAAAAGGTACGTTCCTGTGTATGTGACTGATTTTTTAATATTTTCTACACAGTTTTCTCAAACTTCTTTTATGGATAAACGTTTTTTTGTGTGTCTCACTCAGTTCAGTATATTCTTAATATATATATATATGTGTGTGTGTGTGTGTGTGTGTGTGTGTGTGTGTGTGTGTGTGTGTGTGTGTGTGTGTGTGTGTGTGTGTGTGTGTGTGTGTGTGTGTGCGCGTGCGTGCGTGTGTGTGGGTGTGTGTGTGTGTGTGTGCGCGCGTGCGTGTGTGTGTGTATATATTACATTGCTTACAATATACATTGTAAGCGAAGGTTTCGCCGAACTTTTTTAATTTTATGTTTATAATCAAATTTACAGTGTGACGTTGTAAACGGTATTCACTGGTTAGGACCTGTCTCGAGCGTGGCGCGACCACGACACAAAGGACTGGCAGTTCTTTCAGCGCTTTAATTGTTCTTTCAGCGCTATCTAATGTTATTTTTACCCCTAATTTTCTATAATATACGATTTGTGGCCTTATTAAATTACGGGGTTCACCAAGTTTGAATTACAGTATTAAAACAAGAAGGTTTCCCGTGTTCACACTGTAAAAAGCAACGGTTCAAAACTGAAACTATACCTGTTGCTAACCAGTTTCTAGAACAGAGGACTTCACTGTTAAAACACCTACATAAACTCTGTCAATATAACTGGCGCATTCATTGTACATAATACAGATTAACCAACTGTCATATTACAAGTTTTGTTAAATTTATATTACAGTGTTGAACTGTCAAAATTTACTTTTGACTACACTCTATTTTGGACTATGTGTTCCAGTAAA
Source organism: Ophion slaviceki (assembly GCA_944452715.1). Lineage (NCBI taxonomy): Eukaryota > Metazoa > Arthropoda > Insecta > Hymenoptera > Ichneumonidae > Ophion > Ophion slaviceki. Next base: position 46,211,206 of record OX101784.1, read on the forward strand.
AGATACAGTAGAGCGGTTCGAGTCCAAAGAGGACAGTATAGAAACTGTAATAATTTACTTTGAGCACACTGTATTTTGAGCACTGTGTTTCAGGTAATATCGCTGTGCAATCGCTCGAGTCCAATGCGAACTGTGTAGCCCCTGTATTTTGTACTATTTCTTTTTTTCCGTGTGAACGCTGATAATTTGGGTGATCTTCGGGAATTTTTTTAAAGAAAAGTACTCAATTAAATGTTTCGGAAAATTGAGAATATATTTGGCTATATTTGACCTTTATTACATATTTTTTTCATAGAAAAATATTGAGATCCAAGCGACTTATGCGCTGCCTTCGGAGGCGCCAAAAAAAAGTTCCTCCACTGCTGAAATGATTCCGGCCGATTGAGTAGCTGCAAGCGAAAAAGAAAAAAATGTCGTTCAACTGGAAGGTATTTCCTGTACAATGACGTAGGATTTTCGAAAAATATCAAAATCTAACAAAATGGCGGAGTTATTAAAAAAAATCTGTTTTCTTGCCTATAAAATGGTCGTTTTTTTCAATACCAAATCGTCAATTTTCATCCAATCAAAAATATCCTACGTCATTGTAGAGTAAATATATTCAAGATTACTCAGTTCAAATTTCAAGGCATTCGGATAATTGCTCGTTGAGTTACAATGTCAGCAAATTTGAAAAATCTCATTTCGAGAAAAACGCGTTTAAAGATTTAACTAACGATTTTTGCAAGATATAATGATATTTACCATAAAAACTGCTAATTACCGGATATTCTTGAAAGTATAAACTCTCGAAAAAGGCGAAAAAAGTCGATTTCTTAAAAAGTGTCACACTGGTATAGCCCCTTAACCTCGAAAGATAGGAAAAAGTGGGAGACTTTCCGGATTTGCACTTTGGGATATTTTTGAAAACTCAAATTGCGGAATAGTTTGAGGGTCGAGCAACGCTCGGGAAAAAAAGGGCGAGGGTGGATGAAATATTATGTACGGGTGTTGTTTTCGAAGATCGCAAATGAAGTCGAGGTTCGAAAAATTGACAGAATTATGACGATTTTTGTGAAAGGTAAGATCGATGCGATTCGCCCTTTTTTTCTCGCGCATTTTGTAAAGACGTTAAGGGGTATGCATAACCTTGAAGTTAAAAAACAGATCGATTTTCGATATTTCTTTCGTCTGAGGTATTGGGATGATAAGGTCGATCTTTCACACACAGATAGTACATAGTCTCGACATGTCACCGTTTTTCTTTTAATTGCAAAACATATATAAACAACGTAATCATTGTTATTTAATCTCAGGGCTGTAGCCTCCGCACGGCTCGGTCGCGTACATGATTCCGGTGAGTGGATTCATCTAAAGTCAAAAATGGAAAAATATACTTTTAGTACAATGGTAAAGCTATCTACTCACCGGATACATTTTCGAAATTTTAAAAATTGCATAATTTGCACTGTTTTTAAAGAAAAGGTCGATTGTCGACCAAAAATAATGACTTTAAACGTTTATTATTAACAAACGGACGAATATATGGAAACATCATCCGGTCAGTCGATTGCATACGTTATAAAATATGTCCAATACAAATTTGAAGTAAATCGGACGATTAGATTTTGAGATATGACGTACGCCAAATTGCAAAGTATGCTTTCGAGATAAACGCAAGAGAAGAAAACGTACTAAATCCGCTTTTTCCGTATACCATTTTCGTATAAACGTTTAGGTCTCCTCAATATCTTTGGTGGTTCTTTATGGTTTCAGATACGGGCAATACGAACAGGAAATTGATTTTGTTCTAGAATCGTTTTTCCCGTTATAAACAATTTAATTGTTGCAATGACGATTGTGATAAAAAAGGGCATTTTGTAGAAAAAAGTTTGAAGTAAAAGATGTTTCTTTTTGAATTGACAATAAAAAATGTCTTTCATTTTTTTTCGATAGGTCCATTAGTAACATTTTTTTGAGAAAGACGGAATGATGAGTGAAAGGGACGAAACCTTGAGTGAGAGGTGATGGGATTAATGTTCATCGCTTATATCTCCATTACTAATAGAGATAGTAAAAAAATTTAGCACCTTTTATTTAAAATTTGTCAATCGTCAATTTGTCAATTGCCAATTTGTCAATTGTCAATTTGTCAATGGTCAATTTGTCAATTTGTCAATTGTCAATTTGTCAATTGTCAATTTGTCAATTGTCAATTTGTCAATTGTCAATTTGTCAATTGTCAATTTGTCAATTGTCAGTTGTCAATTTGTCAATTTGTCAATTGTCAATTGTCAATTTGTCAATGGTCAATTTGTCAATTTGTCAATTGTCAGTTGTCAATTTGTCAATTGTCAATTGTCAATTTGTCAATTGTCAATTGGTCAAATGTCAATTGGTCAATTGTCAATTGGTCAAATGTCAATTGGTCAATTGTCAATTTGTCAATTGTCAATTTGTCAATTGTCAATTTGTCAATTGTCAATTTTTCCAATTGTCAATTTGTCAATTGTCAATTTGTCAATTGTCAATTTGTCAATTGTCAATTTGTCAATTGTCAATTTGTCAATTGTCAATTTGTCAATTGTCAATTTGTCAATTGTCAATTTGTCAATTGTCAATTTGTCAATTGTCAATTTGTCAATTGTCAATTTGTCAATTGTCAATTTGTCAATTGTCAATTTGTCAATTGTCAATTCGTCAATTGTCAATTTGTCAATTGGCAATTTGTCAATTGTCAATTTGTGAATTTGTCAATTGTCAAATTGTCAATTGTTATTTGAAAAATTTAATCGTAAGAAAATGCCTTGGTGTATGGACTACTTGTTTGAGATAAAATCACAATTATTTTTCGTACCTTCAATCTGCAATTCCTACACCGTATAACAATCAAACAGCCTGATTGGACAAAGTCATATCAATGCCCTTAGAAACGATACAATGCACCGCGCAGCGCTCGAGCCGTAACGCAACGGGACGTTCTGACCTGTTCGACTAAAATCGTCATAACTCGGTCAATTTTTAGAATTTTTACAAAATCTTTCAACCAAATCAAAGTCAAGACTCTACGCAAGAAGAAAATTAAAAAAACCAAAAATTGATCTTTTTAAATTCCATGGTTATGCATATCCCTTGAAACCTGCACCGTTGGGATGCAACGAATTTTTTTTTTTCAATTACTCAAATATTTTTTGGCCGATTGAGGATGTGAAAGTCGCGTAAACGTTATGAGGTATTATTATAGGAAATTTATGACCCCAACTTGCAAAAAACGGCTTTGGGTAATGATTTAAAAAATAAATAAATAATAAATGAAAAGTAAATATCGTTGCGTTCCAACGATTCCAAACAAACTCGTTAACGAGAGTTACCTTTTTACTTTTTTTCCCTTAATTTATGTGGGCTCATTGCGGGGAAATGGAAATTAAGGGGTCTCCGCAAGCTTCAAATTTCGAAAAAGCGATTTTTTGTGTAGTTTCGTAGCCTAGGGTCTTAACACTCATTTGCAACAAAGATTTTGTGAAAATTCCAAAAAAATTTCAAGTTATGACGATTTTTTGTAAAGGGTCTGATCGTCCACTTCATTAGGACGAAATTATCTTCTGCTTTCTCGCATCTTAAAAAAAAATTCGTCCGATTCACTTTAAAATCGGATACAGGATTGTTTACAATATTTTCTATCGTATAACCGAACGATTGAAGTTGTTTTTTTTTTAATCGAAAAAAAAATTATACAATTTTTTTTCCATTTTTCATATTTGTCAAAATTTCAAAGAAAGTATACGGGCGGACGGAAGACTCAATATTATACTACATACGTTTTCTTTTATTTTTTTTATTTTAGATCTCCCCTTAATTGCCAGAACTACCTACACCGATTAGCCATGCAGCAACAGCGACACTTTCTTTAAACAATAATAAGTTCATTGTTTATCAATATTTCGCAATGAAAAAAAAAACTCAAATTTGGCAAGACCATGTATTAATTGTGTGTTAAATCCCGACCACGTCGTACCAATACTTTCATCACAAAACATCTTGAAAATCGACCTGATCGTCAGACCCAAAGCCAATGCAGACCCGTTAATTTATGATGTTGAAGTTTGCATCGTTGAAATGCAGCGAATAGGCTATTTAATTATTTTAATTTCTTTATTTTCTGGCGATCTATACTTTTTTTGCCAGGTTTAAATCATGGATCCCTAATAAGAATTTTCAATAATATTTCAGTAACTTTTGTAGCCTAAATGTGCTAAAAAAATGGGCAACGTGTAGTAAAAAAATGTCGTCGCATTCTAACAATGCAAACTTCATTACCATGTTAATTCGGTATCAATTAAGCCGATAAATCAAGCCTACGCATACCTAACGAACGCCATTGTCCCATAGGCTACATAACGCCTATTCCTTGGCGTATTAAATTGGCCACATACGTGAATGACGACTGTAGAATGATATACATTTACGCAAAAAAATTGTTCGTATATTTCCATATACACGTTTATAGGTGTATTTTAAAAATTGCTGGACTCGAGTAGTAATTATAATCGTTTCTCCATTCCATAATATAAAGGCAGAATCGTTCGTTTTGGTTCAATGAGTTCAATAGGATCTGGGCGACGATCCTGACTTTTCGGTGAAGTCGAAATCATCCTCATTTGTGTTTCCTCGTGGAAAATGGCTGGAATGTGCAAAAGCACAAAAAAACATCCTAAACCATTTTTCCCCCGGGCATGAAAAAAAAACAGTTGAAAATTAAGAGGGTACGCTGCCAGTCAACCCTGATTCTAAATAGTGACCTAAATCTACGAAAAAGTGTTTGATAATATACAATATATATAAATTATATATATTCGAATTTATATATTTATAATATTATAATATATAAATATTATAATGGTATATTATAATATATACAATATTATAATAGTATATTATAATATATAAAATATTATAATATAAAAATATATTGATAATAAAAACAGAAAATTGAAAAAAAAAAACTAAAGAATTTTTGCCGCATTCGAACGTAATTTCCACGCAATGAAAAAAAAACCCGTTCGTTCATAAATACTTCATTCTCCCCTGACAATAAATACTTTAGCCGTATCGATTTTTCTCCGTCCCAACGTGGTGAAACACCACGACGAAATACTACTAGCATGTTTTTTGGCAGACGATGTCGTTGGCCCGTCAAAACTTCCGAAATTTCACCGACCGCGAGATTGTACGTCGAGCCGCCTAACGTGATTCGAATGCGAGGTGTACGCGACGAAAAAAAAAAATTAGCTGCATTCGCAGAATCGTGGCAGACGATTCGAAGATTTTGGACATTCGCCAGCCGAGCGAGAAAGTCATCAGGCATTATCGACTCAGGCGAAACTTGGCTGGTTTCGTATCTCTCCGACAGAGGGTGGCTTGTTCCTCTCGAAAAAATAGAGAAGTGGCAAATGAGCATTTTGCAGAGTGCCAATTAGTTGAAGGCATACGGAAAAAAGTGACAAATTTTTGCCACACGAGACCACGTGTCAGCTGTCAAAGTAATTTTTTTCATCTACCGGATCTGTTTTGTCTACTGTTGGTAAGGCAGGTTCCCTCAACTCCGTCGGTAACCATTCCGACTGTCGGTAAAAGTCTCAGGTGTCGGACCAACATCGATAAGCAAAAGAAGTGCAATTTGGAACACGTTGAGAACAAGTGTCGAGAAAGTCGCGTTAGTCTCGAAAACCATTCACCCAGCGGCCCATTCGCCGATCTGCTTTATCGGTATGCGCTCTTGCAGGATTTCGAGTGTTCTTCAATAATCCGATTGAGAATATTCTTGTCAGGGAAAATGACTTTCTCGATACCCTCGAACGTATCATCTTCCCGACGAAATATGTGTTTTCGAATATTCGAATTTCTTTTTCTCCGATACCTGAAGATCGAAACGCTCTGACACATTTTTCGAGGATGAATCTTGAGAGTTCGTCGTATTTTTGTTCTCTTTTCATATACTTGAAAGATAGCACGACATTAGGGAACTCATTGTCGCTTTTGAGCACCTTCGCCAAAGCCTGCAGCGATCTCTCCCTCTGCAGCTTCTCGTCACGATTTTCTAATGGTAAAGTGGTTCACGAGGAGCTGCAATAAGTGGAATCGGCGTCGGCTTTTGTTCCTCGCCGAATCAGCACCAACCTCGTTTCTTACTTTTTTTATGCTACAGCTCTTGTAGTCCTCTCTCTCTCTCTCTCTCTCTCTCTCTCTCTCTCTCTCTCTCTCTCTCTCTCTCGCTCTCTCTCTCGCTCTTTTCTTTTCGTTCTTCGTTATTTTTTTCACTCTTTCTCGTCCTCACATTCGCGAAAATCAATAAGATGAAGGGCTTGATAGTGACCCTACGAAAACAACGGTGTGTTTCGAGGTTGGTTCTGTATCGTCGTCGACCTCGTCGACCTCGTCGTCCTCGTTTAATTGCGACGGCAAAGAACCACGAAAGGCACAAGGAGAGGGAAAAAAATAACTTGCGCCATCTTACGAATTTATACATATGTTACAGTTAAAACTCGTTTTCAGTTAAAACGCGTATTACCTAGTTAAAACTAGTTCTTACTAAACGCCTTCGTTAGAACTAGTTTGTTCCTAGCAAAAACTAGCATCTTCTGATGAATAAATTGGAATGTTAGGTGAAACTAGTTATAACTAGGAAAAACTAGTTCTCACGAAATGATGAGTTAAAACTCTTTGGGTTTGTTTGGGTTACTTTGGTTTTTTATAGTTGAGACGAGTTTTAACTAAAATTCACATTGATTTACTAGTAAATTCTAGTTTTCACTAGGAAAAACTAGGTGTAACGAAGACGTTCAGTGAGAACGAGGGGTTTCTTACTAAAATTAGATACTTACTAGATCTAGATTTTTACTAGGGGAATAGCGTTTAAACTGAAAACTAATTAGACCTAGGAAAAACTAGTTCTAACGAAATGCATCTGTTAAAAATGTTTGGGTTTGCTGGGTTACTAATTTTTCCTAATTAAGGTGAGTCTTAACTAACATTAAAATTGATCTATCAGTAAATTTTACTTTTTATCGGGAAAAACTAATTGTAACCAAGACGTTCAGTAAGAACTAGTTTTCACTAGGGAAAACGTGTTTGAACTGAAAACTCATTTTCACTGGGAAAAACTGGTTCTAAAGAAATAAAGCAGTTAAAACTGTTTGGGTTTGTTTGAGTTACTAGTTTTTCCTAGTTAAGAGGAGTCTCAACTGACATAGAAATTGATTCATCAGTAGATTCTAGTTTTTACTAGGAAAAACTGGTTGTAACGACGACGTTCAGATAGAACTTGTCTTTACTAAAGAAAACGCGGCCAAACTGAAAACTAATTTGAACTGAGAAAAACTAGTTCTAACGAAATAAATCACCTAAAACAGTTTGGCCCTGTTGCGGTTCCGCGTTTTTCTTAGTTAAAATGAGTTTTCACTGACATTCAAATTTATTTATCAGTAAATTCCAGTTTTTACTAGGAAAAACTAGCTGTAACAAAGGTGTTCTGTAGGAATTAGTTTTTTATAGGGAAAACACGATTTGACTCAAAAGTAGTTTTAACTAGGAAAAACTAGTTCTAAAGGAATGAATCGACTGCGTTCAGGTAGAACTAGTTTTTACTAGGGGAAACGCGTGTTAAATGAACACTAATTTTTCACTAGGAAAAACTAGTTCTAACGAAACAAGTCAGCGAAAACTGTTTGGACTCGTTTAGGCTCTGATTTTTTCCTAGTTAAGACGAGTTTTAACTAACATTCAAATTTATTTATCAGTTAATCCGAGTTTTTACTAGGAAAAACTACTGGTAACAAACGCGTTCAGTAAGAACTAGTTTTTTGTGTAGGGAAAACGCGATTTGACTCAAAAGTACTTTTAACTAGGAAAAACGAGTACTAACGAAATAAATCGGGTCAAAAGTGCATGGGTTAGTTTTAGTTACTAATTTTTCCTAGTTAAGACGAGTTTCAACTAACATTCAAATTTAGTTATCAGTAGATTCTAGTTTTTACTATGAAAAACTAGTTGTAACAAACGTGTTCAGTAAGAACTAGTTTTTAGTAGAGAAAACGCGATTTGACTCAAAAGTACTTTTAACTAAAAAAAACTAGTTCTAACGAAATGAATCAGATAGTTAAGACGATTTGGATTGGCTTCAGTTATTAGTTTTCCCTAGTTAGGACGAGTTCTAACTAACATTCATATTGATTCATCAGTAAATTTTAGTGTTTACTAGGTAGGAACTAGTTTCAGTAGGAACTAGTTTTCATTAGGAGAAACGCGTTTAAGCTAAAAACTGGTTTTAATTAGGAAAAATTGGTTCTAACGGAATGAATCAGTTAAAACTGTTTGGGAATCTTTGAGTTACTAGTGTTCCTAGTTAAGACGAGATTTAACTAACATTCAAATTTATTTATCGTTAAATTTTAATTTTTACTAGGGAAAACGCGTTTGAAACTGAAAACGGGTTTCAACTGTAGCATATACATTTATGACGTTAAAGTTTCCATCATCCGAATGCACCGAAAATTCTTTTATATTTCTTTACTTTTTATTTTGTAATTCATTAATTTTATTTCAATTTATATATTCTTTTATTCTTCCAGCCTAAATGGGTGAAAAAAATGTTGGCAATTGAACGGAAAAACAATGAATTTTCGTTGCATTCCAATAATGCAATGTTCAACATTATATATTTTTTTATCTTAGTGTCGAAGGATCGCGCAGGGTGTGTCAGTGCAGGAACTACAGCAAAAATAAAACAATCGCAATCTCTGTAATATTCGATTTTTCATTCACTTTAATTGAGACAACAACAATAATGATAATAATACTGATTATGAGAATAGGGCACTAAATACTGCTACGGACGGGACACTCCGAGAACCTTAAATCTACGATGGTAATTGCAAAAAGTGTTGGCCCGTAGGGTTCATTCTTCGTTGACATGGCGTTGAAGTTTGCGTGATTGGAATGCAACGAAGATTTTTAATTTTTTTGTTCGTTCTTCCTTATTATCATTCGAAACCTTTTTTGCAGATTTTACTTATGGATCTTTAAGGTGGATGCGAACAAATGCTAGAAAGATTCTAGTAGCTAGTTCTGAGTGTAAATTTGGTCGATGAAAAAAACAATGTTGATGCGTTGTAAGGACGCAAAATTCAACGATGTTCAGTAGTCAGAAATTGGTTAGACCTTGGAAATTAAATTCATTTTAATTTCCAACCATCATTACAAATTTTGTTTTTTTTTCGATATTAATACTGATTTACTATGGAGCGAATAGTGATGTCAATGTTACGAACTTCCTCAGTGTCGTTTCCTGTCGAGCTCACCATATTCAAACATCATTGACAGCACTAGCTTGACAAGCATTTCATTCTATCGATCGCAATGAATTTTAGTCACATCGAAACGTTCGTTTCGGTATGAGCTTCTCTAAGGGGTCCGCACGAGCTTAAAATTTCGAAAGTACGATTTTTTACTGCATAGTTTCATAACCTAGGGTCTTAGCTTTTATTTGCAACGATGATTTTGTAAAAGTTCCCAAAATGAACCGACTTATGATGATTTTTATAAAGAGTCACATTAAGGGGTTACCCCCACTTGCGATTTTGAAAAAATCGATTTTTTTTTATTGCATTTTTTTTAAGTATAAGTATCCGGGCCCATACTTCTGTATGGGCCCGGAATAGATGACTCTATGTAAGTTTACAAAAAAAAAAAATATTTTCGTCGTGTAAACTGAAATTGAAACTTTAAACGCGTTTTTCTCAAAATGGCATTTCTGAAGTCGGTGACCAAGATTACTCGAACACTAATGAACCGATCTTCTTGAAATTTTGCAGGCTTATTTAATACATAAAAATGTAGTCTTTAATCGTTCGATTTTTTTTCTAAAAATGGCCGTTTTATAGCCAAAAAACGGCCGTTTTTTTTTCGTTAAAATCGAACCATTAACTTTGACTGTCCGCCATTTTGTGAAAAATGAATATTTTTTTAAATCTTTCGATTAAAGACTAGTTTATACTTATATTTGACTAAATCCATCCGCATTTTTTTTTTCAGATGATCCACTTCGCCGCAATGTTGGTCACCGCAAACCATGTATATAAAAACATTATTTCATTGACGGCCATTTGCCACTAAACAATGTAATATTTTTCAATAAAAAAATTACTGAAAGTTCTTCAAGATGTGTTCTTTAAGATGGTATATTGATCGATTAAAAAAGTTTTGTAGTTTTCTTTTAAAAAATTCATGAAAAAGGCCTTTTTTTGCACTACAAGTGGGGGTAACCCGTTAATGGGATTCGCCCTTTTTCTTTTGGATTTTGTTCAAAACGTCGTATCTCAAAATCTATTCGTCCGATACGCTTCAACTTCGGACAGAACATAGTTCATAACATTTTCTATCGTATACCCGTATGATTTTGAAAATATCTTTATTCATTTGTTGCTAACAAATGATTGAAATTGTTCATTTTGTCAAAAATCGAAATTTTTCCTACGTCGTGCCCTTTTTGTAATGTACAAAATTTTTGAAAATATCGGATCATGCGAAAGTTTTATTACTATACATACATGTACAAAAGTACATTTTTTATTTATCGTTTCAGATGACCCTAGTTGCCAGAACCAGCTACACCGATTGGCCATGCAGCAACGGCGACACTTTGTTTAAACAATGATAACTCCATTGGTTATCGATATTTTTCAATAAGAAAAAAACTCAGTCTTGGCAAGCTTATGTTTCAATTGTATGTAAAATTCCGACCACGTCCTCTCAACACTCTCATCAGAAAAAATCTTGCAAATCGACCTTTTCCGCCCCAAGTTTGTGCAGACCCGTTAATTAAGGAGGTTGGAGCGTTGACCACAAGCCAAGGTTAAATTTAAAAAAAAATATGCTATTGTCTAGACTATACAGAGGATTTACGAATTTTTTAGAATTTTTTTCACCACAAACACCAAATATAAAAATAGGTTAAGTAGTCCTATCGCTTCACACTAATCATACCACTGATCATACTTGAGACTTGTACAATTCATATTTTTAACATATGCAAAAAAAATTTGTAATAACTAAATTTTCCATGTGTAAACTGTTTAATGAATATTCACATTTAATTAGAAAAATGAAAAAATTGTTATTCCAACGATTCGCGCAGCATTTCTAGGTTTGATATTTGGCAATATTGGTTCTATCTCCGTCTCTTTTTACTCAACCAGGCGAGTTTAACCGCCATGCTTTTCAACGTCAATCTGTCAAGTTAATGTCAGGTGCGGGAAATATAAAGCATTGTATTCGGGCCACGACTGGTAAAAACGTGGAAAATTTGTGTCGGCGAAATATGTCGGTTAAAAATGAAATATGTGTGGAAATTCGAATGAGTGAGATGAGGTTAGGACTGCAGTCAGCTGTTGCCTTGCTGTCACGTCTCTTTATCGTAGCAAGTGGTAATAAATCCAATACCGGAAGTTCAAATTAAACTTGATATTACATAAAAATTAGGTCAATAAGCGTAATTTTTTCTGAGAGCACTGGATTACTACAAGTGTTAAGTATGTAAATCTGATTGTTTTTAAGAATCTAACGGATTCCCACTATTATATACACTTTTGTAGCGACCGGAAATTGGGTTTTTATATGTCGTCTCGGAATTCCTTCACAAAAATACGCAATTTTAATATTTAATTTTCCCGTAATTAGGTCGATAAACGACCCTGAAATTTTACAGAGACAATTATTAAAATATTTAGTGAAGTTCAAAAAAAAAATTATGAAAATCCTATGGATTGAAGCCTGGCGATAGGACTACCTTAATATATGTAATTTTACGTGCGTTTAGATGGGCAAGCCATTCATGCTACGGGTGATGTCTTCTTTGGCTATTATTTAGCACCAAGATAAACCATTTCTAACAACAGATCAATGAAAACTAAACTTTCGTAAACATTTAGAAAAAAAACCCATCTCGCCCATTGCAAACCATATTCTAAATTGAACCATCAAGGTTTGATGAAAGATTACGAATCTTGGCTGGCAAATGAAGAGCACTGCTGCCAACCTCAAAGTCCGCGAAGTTGCCATATTTCGGCAACACTTAATATTAGTTAATGGTAATAATAAATAATCTCATGACATAAATCGGAATAATTATAAATGACTCAAAATTTCATTCTGAGTTGTATAAAACATTCGCTGACACAATGTTTCCATAATAATAATTGACAATTTTATACTTTTTCAAGTTAGTAACAACACAAAAGTATTTCTTATTTACGGAATAAAAATATAAAAATGCATAGTTTTGCCCTTTAATGATATATTTTGTGAAAAATTAGCATCTTCAGAATAAATATGTAGATCGTATGCATTTTTTTGGGTTCATTGAAAAAAAATTCATTAACAGTCCTCTGATTTAAATGGACCGTTCCAAGCTCCTGAATTCCAGTCCGATATTTCGCAAGGTAAAGTCTGTATGGGGTAAACGACTTTGAATAGGCTTTCTATGTGGTTCTCCAAAGGTTACTAATGGATGTTGGCAATTAAACATGCCGTATACTTCATCGATCGAACGTCTACATACTCGGCACTATGTATAGATTTATATGGGGCGTTTCGCAACAAATCGACAGCCCTACGAATTTCGCCCTCGACAATTTGGTTCTCCACTTTTATACATCGTTGTATAAATTCTTAAACGTGTGAAATTCATTTTACAACATTTTACCAATCCTTCTCAGGCAATAATTTTTTCAAAAAAATTAACTCACAAACGGCTTTGAAATTTTTTGAAAAATTCGAGAAAAAGGGTACAAAAGTTGTGTTCTGAACTTCAACATTATTAGGCTGTTAATGTTTATTTGTCTGTATCTAAACGCATTAATGTAATGTAGATATATATATATATATATATATATATATATATATATATATATATATATATATATATATATATATATATATATATATATATATATATATATATATATGGGGCGTTTCATGAGAAATCGACAACTCTACAAATTTCACTCTCGTTAATTTTTTTCACACTTTTTTTAATCGTCAAAATCTTTGGAACTTTTCGCATTTCTTGACAGCGTTTTACCAATCACTCTGTAGTAATGACTTTTCGAAAATGATTAATCTCGATCAGTGCTTGAATAATTTTTAAACAATCGAACCTAAATGGGCTCATATCGTGTTTAGAAAAATGACCATTTTAAGGGGAAGTACCTGAGTAAACGGCGAGAAAAACAGGTAAACTTCGGGAATTTTTATCTCAAAAACTAATGTTTCGATTGGATCCGGGCTTTTTTTTATTGGAAAATATGTACATTGAGATATGTTTAGGAATTTTTTAAAATAAATTCGTCGACTGGAAGCGATTCAAACGCGATTATCTCGAAACATAGTTTTCAAAGTCGGTGCCAGATGTATCTCGAAAACGGCTTGTCCGATTTTGTCCAAATTTGGATACAATATTCTTCGATAGTTTTTCTCGTTCGCCACGTAGGGGTTTTTCATTTGATTGAACCATTGGTTTTTTATGCAATGTGTATGCAATCCAAAATCGTCGGAAATTGCGAACGAAAAACGAATGTTAAATTAAAACGGTCGCAATTCCGTCAAAAATGAACATTTCAAAAAAATCCTACGTGGCGAACGAGAAAAACTATCGAAGAATATTGTATCCAAATTTGGACAAAATCGGACAAGCCGTTTTCGAGATACTTCTGGCACCGACTTTGAAAACTATGTTTCGAGATAATCGCGTTTGAATCGCTTCCTGTCAACGAATTTATTTTTAAAAATTCCTAAACATACCTCGATGTACATATTTTCCAATAAAAAAACCCGGATTCAATCGAAACATTAGTTTTTGAGATGAAAATTCCCGAAGTTTACCTGTTTTTCTCGCCGTTTACTCAGGTACCTCCCCTTAAGTTATTACAAACGATTTACAACGGTTCGTACTTCGAAATTCTAAAAAAAAAACATTTTATATTTAAACTTCATTTTTCGATATATTGTCTAATTCGTTGAGACTTCGAGAGCCGGCGAAAAAGTGTTGACATTTAAGAGAAAATTATTGTAAACATTTTTTTTCCCGAAATATTCATGACCTCCCGAAAATTTCTCGGCGAGTGTCAAAATTTTGATAAGACCACGAAAGATGTCCAACTATTTTGTTATGATTTTAATTTTTTTTTCATTAAACCCAAACTTCGAATTATTTAAAGAATTTCGTACTTTTGACTGATCTGAATTTTCAAAAATCGCGATAAAAAAATGTACTTGGAATTTCGAATTCCGGTGGACCAGCAAAACAATCGTACTTCAAAAATCAACATTTTCACATTGACTTCCAAAACCCGATTTTTCTCCCTTTTACGACGTCAAAGTTTGCATTGTTGGAACGCAACGATCATTTTTTTTTTTTTTTTTCATTTTTAATTTTATTTTTATCATTATCAAAACCATTTTTCTCGCAAATTGAGATCGTAAAATTCTAGGAATAATACGTAGAAACGTTTGAGAAATTATCACACGTTAAATCGGTGAAAAACTTTGACTAATCAAACAGAATTAATTTCCCTCCTTCCAACTACGCAAACTTCAACGTCGTCTTTTTTTCCACATTTCTCACATTTATTTCACTCTGCGATCGATTAGTAATTTTTTCTAGAAAATAAAAACGAGGGCAAAATTGACAGAAAAATAATCTCACGGCGGAGTCAACAGCGAACTAACCGGAGAAAAAATCCGCATGTTCGTCAGGTGAACGAGAGAATTAAAGAGAACAAAAAAAATGCCGTACCAAATATCATTACAGGAACTTATCAATTGAAAGAAACGCCCCATACATTCGCACACAACCTCCTGGTGAGTTTCCGAGGGCAGGCGCGTGGAGAAAGGGTTATCAAACCCATCTTTCATTCGGCCTGTTCGAACCTTCGTCACACGTCTTACTACTCGACCCACAAAAATGTTCGCCGAGCCCCTGAACCTTGTCAAGCCCGAAAAATCTCAATTCCCATTGGTCCCGACCTCGCGCGAACGCGGCATCTTCATTGGTTGAAACGTTACGTGGCGTACTTCACGCGTCCGCGAGAACTTTATAGATTACCTATTTTTCTTCTTTCGTAAAACCACTCGACGAACGACTCATCATCGACATACCCTTTGTCGTTTCATCATCCTGAAAAGGCACTTTTTTTTCGATCGCTCATTCGTTTCGCCTCGACACGCGGAATATTCGCGACAAAAGCATCGAAACAAAAAGAAAACAAATACTCGGCGAGAGAGTACAAAGAAACGGCAGACTTCGTGAAGCCCAAGGGCAAAATTCACTATTCACACAATGGTTTCGGAGGAACGAGTGTCGTTCGTTATTTACATCGCGAGAAATCGTACGACTAAATACCACGCACGCTATAAACATATCCGTTCGCTCTAAATTCTCCATCTCTCGCGTTCATCCCTCTCGTTTTCTCAAATAAACTCACCAGATATTGCTTGCAATGTTTTTTACTTTTAACACAGGAGCGTTTCTTCTTTTTCGACGTGACAGCCGCGAAACCGTTGCCCGATTTTTCCTTGCAGGGTGCGGACGTCAGATTTCCCTTGTTAGCTGGCATTCTTTATTTTTGCACCAGAAAAAAAACGAACAATATCTCCAACGTTGTCGATAGTTTCGGAAAATTGTTCTCGAGGAAATGTGGGATAATTAGCGTGGTCCTTCGGGGGCTTTTTTTGCGTATCACGGTTGCGACGAGAATGAAAAATGAACGACACTTTTGGGCAGGAGATTCAATGTTATATTTCGATTGACGGCGCTCACACGTTGACGAGCGAAACTTTTTGCATGCGAGCGGCGGCAGCCGAGCACAGGCTGGATAAACTCCCCTTATCGAGTCTTGCGATCGGAGAGTGGACGCGCAGGAGTGCGACAGGGCGCGACCGCCAGGGAAAGGAAGTGGGAAGCGGGCGAGCGCGCGGGAGCGAGCGAGAGAGAGAGAGAAGCGTCAGATGGGCTGTGGTGACCGCGCGCACGCGGCCAGTGCACCTGTCGCTCTACGCTCTCTCTCTTTCTCACCGCGGCGCTCGTGTGCCCGACCGAGACAAACCAATCATCGCTCGCTCGCTAACCCCCCCGAGTCGCGAGAGACAACCCCGCCGGGGCGCACCGCCGCGCTCTCTCGGACAGGGTCGAAAGCCTCGGATAAAGCGCCCTCCGCACTTTCATATATCCCGCGTAACGTGTGTACGCTCGCCACCCTCGCTAGTCCGCGACGCCAAAACCCCCACCTCGTGGGAATAAAAAGAAAACCGATAATCATCCACTCGCCAACAGCGATCTAAAATTACCGTGGAGTTCGTCAAACTACCGCACGCTCGATCGTTGGACGCGCACGGAAAGATGGGGAGAACGATCGCCTCTGGAAGACCTTGAAAAGCATGGAAATTCCAAATTTGTATTAAATTGAAGACCTTAGGCCACAGTAACGGGTGTAAAATCTGGGCGAATTTAACAATTTTTTTTCGTATGAAAAAGTGACACTCATAAAATTAATTACACATGTATTTAGTATGAATATCAAGCTGTTAGAAAATATATATTTTTTTTCTCAATGTACAAAATGGCCGACTACTCGAAACTTCTCGAAACAGCTTTTTCCAATTGGCGTGACAAATAACTTCAACAATTTTCCTCGATTTACTTCAAATTTGAAAGTTATGTTCCTAATTGCATTTCGCAGAGAAGTACGTACACTGGGGGAAAAAACCAATTGAATAAAAAAAAACATATTGGTTGATCCAAATAAATGTGCTGCTGCGGAGTGCCACCGATATATGAGATTGTTTCAATACTATAAAATATTGGAAAATGTGATTGATTTAAATAACATATTATTTTATTTGAAAAAGCTCTTCTGTTCTCTAAATATCGACATTATCCTTCAGATGAAATAATATTCTATTGAAATCATTCTATATACAATCCGTAGATGTATTGGATGAAATAATTAAGCGGTTGCTACAAACATTTTTCATTTCGTACAAAAATATAATCAATGGAATTAACTCTTTCTTTACTACATCGAAAGGAATATGCCATGGACCGTAAGTTTTTCAATTTGTTTTAAGACGTTACCCCCACTTGTAGCGCAAAAAAGGCCTTTTTCATGAATTTTTTTAAAGAAAACCACAAAACTTTTTTAATCGATCAATATACCATCTTAAAGAACACATCTTGAAGAACTTTCAGTAATTTTTTTATTGAAAAATATTACATTGTTTAGTGGCAAATGGCCGTCAATGAAAAAATGTTTTTATATACACGGTTTGCGGTGACCAACATTGCGGCGAAGTGGATCATCTGAAAAAAAAATACGGATGGATTTAGTTAAATATAAGTATAAACTAGTCTTTAATCGAAGGATTTTAAAAAATATTCATTTTTCACAAAATGGCGGACAGTCAAAGTTAATGGTTCGATTTTAACGAAAAAAACGGCCGTTTTTTGGCTATAAAACGGCAATTTTTTTTCGGAAAAAAAATCGAACGATTGAAGACTACATTTTTATGTATTAAATGAGTGCAAAATTTCAAGAAGATCGGTTCATTAGTGTTCGAGTAATCTTGGTCACCGACTTCAGAAATGCCATTTTGAGAAAAACGCGTTTAAAGTTTCAATTTCAGTTTACACGAAGAAAATATTTTTTTTTGTAAACTTACATAGAGTCATCTATTCCGGGCATCAAAAAAAAACTGCACTTCAAATTGTACTTCAAAAAAATGCAATAAAAAAAATCGATTTTTTCAAAATCGCAAGTGGGGGTAACGCGATTATCTCGAAACTACTTTTTCAAAAACTTTCAAAAGCATGGAAATTCCAAATTTGTATTAAATTGAAGACCTTAGGCCACAGTAACGGGTGTAAAATCTGGGCGAATTTAACAATTTTTTTTCGTATGAAAAAGTGACACTCATAAAATTAATTACACATGTATTTAGTATGAATATCAAGCTGTTAGAAAATATATATTTTTTTTCTCAATGTACAAAATGGCCGACTACTCGAAACTTCTCGAAACAGCTTTTTCCAATTGGCGTGACAAATAACTTCAACAATTTTCCTCGATTTACTTCAAATTTGAAAGTTATGTTCCTAATTGCATTTCGCAGAGAAGTACGTACACTGGGGGAAAAAACCAATTGAATCAAAAAAACATATTGGTTGATCCAAATAAATGTGCTGCTGCGGAGTGCCACCGATATATGAGATTGTTTCAATACTATAAAATATTGGAAAATGTGATTGATTTAAATAACATATTATTTTATTTGAAAAAGCTATTATTAATTAAATAAAGCTAATATTCTATTGAAATCATTCTATATACAATCCGTAGATGTATTGGATGAAATAATTAAGCGGTTGCTACAAACATTTTTCATTTCGTACAAAAATATAATCAATGGAATTAACTCTTTCTTTACTACATCGAAAGGAACATGCCATGGACCGTAAGTTTTTCAATTTGTTTTAAGACGTTACCCCCACTTGTAGCGCAAAAAAGGCCTTTTTCATGAATTTTTTTAAAGAAAACCACAAAACTTTTTTAATCGATCAATATACCATCTTAAAGAACACATCTTGAAGAGCTTTCAGTAATTTTTTTATTGAAAAATATTACATTGTTTAGTGGCAAATGGCCGTCAATGAAATAATGTTTTTATATACACGGTTTGCGGTGACCAACATTGCGGCGAAGTGGAGCATCTGAAAAAAAAATGCGGATGGATTTAGTCAAATATAAGTATAAACTAGTCTTTAATCGAAGGATTTAAAAAAATATTCATTTTTCACAAAATGGCGGACAGTCAAAGTTAATGGTTCGATTTTAACGAAAAAAACGGCCGTTTTTTGGCTATAAAACGGCCATTTTTTTCGGAAAAAAAATCGAACGATTGAAGACTACATTTTTATATATTAAATAAGCCTGCAAAATTTCAAGAAGATCGGTTCATTAGTGTTCGAGTAATCTTGGTCACCGACTTCAGAAATGCCATTTTGAGAAAAACGCGTTCAAAGTTTCAATTTCAGTTTACACGAAGAAAATATTTTTTTTTTTTTTGTAAACTTACATAGAGTCATCTATTCCGGGCATCAAAAAAAAACTGCACTTCAAATTGCACTTCAAAAAAATGCAATAAAAAAAAACGATTTTTTCAAAATCGCAAGTGGGGGTAACGCGATTATCTCGAAACTACTTTTTCAAAAACTGTTCGTGTTGTAGCTCAAGAAGTTATCGACCGCTTTGGATGAAATTTTGGGAGGTTACTCTCAGTAATATTATCGGAAGGATATACCTAAAGTTTGAAAGGTAGCGTGTAAATAAATAATTTTTTTGGGGTCAAATATGTCGAAAAAATGGTCGAAAATTCGAACTTTTGAGTAAAAAGGCTTCCAAATTTTCAATTTTGCACTTTTTCATCATTTTTTAGGTATATCCTTCCCCTTAATATGGCAGTAAACGAATGACACTTATTAAATCTTTTTCAGATCAACAGAAAAAGAGTGACAACCGCAGCACTTTTCGATGTCGCGGAAAACAGGCGTCTGAAGACCTTTAATAAAGCCGCCATTTTGTTGGTCATCCCAAAAAAAAAAATTTTTTTTTTACCTTGACAGTTATAATAAACTCATGTCCAAATTTGAAAATGATCAATTATTTTATCCCTTTTTAAAAAAATCCCGAAAAATACCTATTTTTCACGCTCCTAAAGGGATTTCTCGCCTTAAAGTTACCTGTCCAAGGCCTGATCGATTTTCCTTTTCCTATCCGTGCTCCGAGGTTGGCTAATCCAGGAGACATCCGGTGCCGATCCGCCATGCACTTCGTAGTGTATGTCTGATTTGCGCCGCATGCCTACCGGATAACCTTATTCGGGGTCATCAAAGTAAACAACTGAGTTGGTACGTGCCAAATTTCGGCAAGATTCTAATAAAAGTAATATGGTGTCCATGCGGACGCCGTCATCATGAAATCAAGATACAAAAAAGAATAAAAACAAATTTGAAGTTTGCATCGTGGGAATGTAACGCTTGGTTTCTTCCCTTTTCATTCGTTTATTTTTATCATCATCGAAAGGTAATCAATCAAATCAATAAAATGAAATTTTATTCGCACAACTTAATTTTTTTTTTTACAAAATGATCATTGTAAGCCTTTTTTGCAAATTCCGGTCGTAACACTTTGATGAGAATATGTAAAAATGTGTGAGTTATTTTTACAGCCTGAATAGGCCGAAAAAAAAATTATTGTTGCATTGCAGCGATGCAATCTTCAAGCCCATGAATAAAATTATTGACACTCTTTAGAACTATTGACATTCTTTAGAATAGAATTAGAATGATAAAAATATGCAAGGAAAAAAAGAAGGTGTACACAAGTGTTGGAATGGCTAAATAGGTAGCGCTTTCAGCTCTAGAATTAGAAGACGTAGGTTCAATTCCGAGGGGAGGTAAAACACTTCAACGAGGCAGGATACGTTTTATTCCAATTATCATAAAGGCAGGATCATAAATAACGCATATGGAAACACAAAATACTACCAGAAATTTTTTATTCTCAATTTTTGGATTTTTTTTCATTTCAGGCATAGATACGGCAACCGGATCAGAGCCTGAAAGGGTCTATGGATCAGTTACGTTACCGGCATCCGCGTCATGGCCGGATTAAAAAAAGCGATTCATGCCCGGTAAAGCTCTGATCCGGCGGCCTGTACCGTGCCGTGGTACGGAATACGGTATGCCGGATGCAGCTCGAGTCTGCCCCGTAGCAACATTTCTAGTCCGGTATTTTTACAATACCAAATGACTTATTTTTGGAGTCGGTACCAGCCAATTGCCAATATTGTCATTTTTCGCAGAAAAAGAGGAGGCGAAGAAAAATTAATGAAATATACTATCTACGATCTTTTTTATTTTCAATTTCGTTTCTTCCATGACGTCAATCTCTCATTCTTTGCTGCCACCGACTCCAAAAATAAGTCATTTGATATTGTAAATGTTCAGATAACAATAATTTTATATATTTTCCTCGTAAATTTATTGTATTATGTATGCAATAAATGAATACATATACTACATTATAAATCGGCGTTTCCAGTATTGTTTAAATACAGTATCCGATACATAATATACAGAAATTCTAAATTCCTAACTATTTTAGTTTTTGAGATATACCCCGTAACAAAAATGGTCGAAAACCGACAACTTTGACGACCCCCCCCCATTTCTTTATTTTTGAAGATGAAAAAGTAAAAAACATATTTGTACACGGAAAAAAAGAAATAGTACAAAATACAGGGGCTACACAGTTCGCATTGGACTCGAGCGATTGCACAGCGATATTACCTGAAACACAGTGCTCAAAATACAGTGTGCTCAAAGTAAATTATTACAGTTTCTATACTGTCCTCTTTGGACTCGAACCGCTCTACTGTATCTTTTACTGGAACACACAGTCCAAAATACAGTGTAGTCAAAAGTAAATTTTGACAGTTCAACACTGTAATATAAATTTAACAGAACTTGTAATTTGACAGTTGGTTAATCTGTATTATGTACAATGAATGCGGCAGTTATATCGACAGAGTTTATGTAGGTGTTTTAACAGTGAAGTCCTCTGTTCTAGAAACTGGTTAGCAACAGATATAGTTTCAGTTTTGAACCGTTGCTTTTTACAGTGTGAACACGGGAAACGTTCTTATTTTAATACTGTAATTCAAACTTGATGAACCCCGTAGTTTAATAGTGCCACAAATCGTATATTATACAAAATTAGGGGTAAAAATAACATTAGATAGCGCTGAAAGAACTGCCAGTCCTTTGTGTCCTGGTCGCGCTACGCTCGAGACAAGCCCTAACCAGTGAATACCGTTCAACAACGTCACACTGTAAATTTGATCATAAAAATAAAATTAAAAAAATTCGGCAAAATCTTCGCTTACAATGTATATTGTAAGCAATGTAATACTTTGCTTACAATATACATACACACACACACACACACACACACACACACACACACACACACACACACACACACACACACACATACACACGCACGTACGCACGCACGCACGCACGCACGCACGCACGCACGCACGCACGCACGCACGCACGCACGCACGCACGCACGCACGCACGCACGCACGCACGCACACACACACACACACACACACACACACACACACACACACACACACATCAAGAATATACTGAAGTGAATGAGACACACAAAAAAGTTTATCCATAAAAGAAGTTTGAGAAAACTGTGTAGAAAATATTAAAAAATCAGTCACATACACAGGAACGTACCTTTTTGTAAATAATTCTCTTTTTTATAATTTCTTGAATTATGTCGCACAAATTTCAACATTCGCATCCTATCGACCACGCACTACTAACTGGCAATCCTTTGTGTCCTGGCTACGTGCCTCACCCCACGCGCGAGACAAGTCCTAATTAGACAAGAACGTACCTTTTTTTAAAATTCTCTCTTTCTTTATAATTTCTTGAATTCTGTCGCACACGTTTCGATGTCCGCGTCCCATCAACCGCGCACTACTAACTGGCAATCCTTTGTGTCCTGGCCTCGTGCCTCATGTGCGTACAGCATAAAAAACAGTGATCGCATTTAAATTTTACAGTTCAATATTTTTACTGAAATCACTGATGTATTCACAATATCAAACTGCAAATAAACCAGTCTAACTGTAGAAATCTCAGAGTGCACAGATAACGTCATGAACTGTCGAAAGAAGAGTAAAACTACCGTGCCACACTGTGAAATTTAATGAATCACTCTGTACTCAATACAGTGTACACTGCGACCCTTGCAGTTTGCGTACAGTATAAAAAGCAGTGATCTCATGTAAATTTTACAGTTGAATATATTTACTGAAATCACTGATTTATTCACAATACCAAACTGTAAATAAATCAGTGTAACTGTAAACATCTCAGAGTGCACAGATTACGTCACGAACCGTCGAAAGAAGAGTAAAACTACCGTGCCACACTGTACAATTTAATGAATCACTCTGTACTCAATACAGTGTACACTGTAACCCTTGCAGTTTGCGTACAGTATAAAAATCAGTGATCTCATGTAAATTTTACAGTTGAATATTTTTACTGAAGACACTGATGTATTCACAATACCGAACTGTAAATAAGCCAGTGTAACTGTAAAAATCTCAGTGTGTACAGGAAAATTCGTCATTTTTGTAGGACAGGATTTACATTACTTTGTTTTACTGTAAAATGAAATATGGCACCCTGTTTTTCATGCGGTTTATACTGTGATTTTCGCTGTTTCTTTTTTTCCGTGTACTCCACTCAATGAGCTTTAGACAATGACACCCCACATGCCAGGGTAGATTTTTTCTGCTTCTTTCTTTTGTATGGGATCCCCATGAAAAATAATTTAAGGGATAACACCGCTCTAGCGGCAGAATACAAGGCCTAACTTTGACAATTTATTTTGGAAGTGTGAAAAACGGAATATGATTTCTTTTGAGAGGGTTTATTTAACACATATTCAAGTATATAAAAAAAAATTATTATAATTTTCACACAAAATGGCGGCGACAAAGCCCATCTTGATAAACGCATTATTTTACATATAGCTTCACGGGAGGACGGTTTTCTCGAAAAGTATAAGACCTGGAACAAAAAAAAATACGTAGTAATTTTTTAAATCAAATTTAAGAAAATGGCGTCTTTGAAATAAATAAATCGGTTTTTGCCCAAAAATAAGCAGTAAATTGTTTATAAAAAAAAGTTTACATTTAATCAAGAAACGGCTACGTACTCCCATAGAGAATGTAATTGTGAAGCTACTATCAAACTTTCAAATCGATCCATGCAGAGGTGTTGGAGTTATCCGTCCTCCCAGTTTGATAAAAGTGGTTTCGAGCAAGACGCGTTTAAAGTTGTACGAGGCGCCTGCAAGAAGTCCGAGGCGCTGTGGCAAAATCGATAATTCAACCTTTAAAAAAAAAATTTGCTACCGGACCAATTGCATATTATTTTTATGACCTCAAAGTATTTTTAAGCAAAAAAAACGATTTTTCCAAAATCCTAGAGTGGTGTTATCCCTTAATCGAATTTCTAATTCAATATTCGGTTTTGACGGACAAACATCAGAGTGACAGCAAGAAGGCTTCGTTTTGCCCTTTGGGTACGAAACCCTAATGAAAATCGATTTAACAAAAAAAAGTGCGATCGTCAACGACCTTTAAGGGCTCTACTTGAAACTTTCGAAAAAGCTAAATCGCAAGAAATTGAGTTACAGGAAGAGGCAGAAGGAATTATGTATGGTCCAGGCATTGCTGATTGAGTGTAAGTCAGATTTTTTTAAGATTCTTTATAAATTAAAACTTTAAACGCGTTTTTCTCGAAACAACGTTATCGGACCGCTTGTTGAAAAAAATCTCAGAATACTGAACTGACCCTTATGAAATTTTAACCACATATTCTATACTTATCGCTATATCCCGTACCAGAATTATTGCAAAATTTTTATTTTTACTATTTTTTGGGCAAAAAACGCAAAAAAAAACTCGTTAGAATTTGTTTTCCCGCCATTTTGTTATTTCAGCATATAAATTAATATTAGAGGTACGGGATATAGCCACTGTCACACTAAACCTAAAACCATTTAATTTGTTTGTTTTAGATGGGCCGGTGTTCAGATTTTTTCAACAGCGCGCACCTACCTACTTTTTGAGGACTCCAGTTTACCTGGCATTTTCACACTAAAAAGTGGTTTAAATCAGTACATTTTTTTTTTTGTAATTTACGAATGTTTTTGTTAAGCCTAACAAGTTTCATATCAATAAACATAACAGTATTCTTTAAAAAAAATTAAAATAGCGTTTTTTTCATGCATCCAAAGTAGACAGAGGCCTTAAATGTTTCTCATCGATCTCCTGTAAAATTCGAAAAAAACCATCAACCGGCTCTCGAGATATGTCCACCTACTTTGAAAACAGTGTTTCGAGAAAAAACGCATGTAGAGTTTGAAGTATGGTGCCCGACCGACTGTTAGAAGCTGTAGCTCATTTAATTTTAGGAATATTTCAATGAATTTTCCAATGAAAATATTTTTCCAAAGTGCAATTTTTTTATCCATCTAGGTAGATGTCTCCCGTTAAAAGAATCGATATCCCCGTTTCCGAAGTTCTCAAAGCTAACTGTGCCGGCCGGTTGCGTAAAAAATTAGCAATCGATATAAATGCGCATCCGATTACATCATTTTCCAATTATACCAAAAGCACACGTATATTTCTTATCCCGTGTCCGTCGCGCGTGCGGATTTATGTGCGGCCTGGCTTGTCGACTCCCGCCGAGTGAGCTCCGCGCCATCCCTCGGCCGCGAGCCGAGTCCTTTCGTCTGGGCGCTTCGCCGCGGCGTCGAGAGATTGCGCTCGCATGTCGCGAGCCGCGCGAGACGGTTATCCGTCTTTCGCGGCGGTGCGCGGTGGGTGCGCGAGTGTATAAACTGTTCTGGCCGCAGTGTAAAACACAGAGATAGTTTGACCCGTGTCTCCGCGGTCGAGTGGGCTCGTTCCGCTCGTCGAGACGCTCTACAGGAGAGAAAGAGTGGTGTGTGCGTAACAAAGGACAGCGAGAGAGAATAAGAGAGAGCGACGAGCTTTTTAGGCGTTACGAGTCACGGTTACGTGTCCCTCTCTCTCTCGGTATTCTCTCGTGAATCGCGAGTTCGTGTCACTTCGTTGTGCATTGTGCACGACGCACACACCTTACTCCTGTACAAAACGTTTTTTTTTCTCGTCCATACTGTCGGTCCTAGAGCCTCGTGTACGCGTACTTCGCGAAACGTTCGTAAATCGCGTTAACCTCCCGTACTACGAGGGCTGTTGTTTTTTTCCTCCTCGTTCCACATTAGTTCGAGAGTAACGCGGATTCAAGCGGGGAACAAATTTTCACCCGTTCGTTCGCGCGCTCCTTCGCCTCCGTGTTTGTCACTTCACCCTCGCGTGTGTGTGCCTGTGTATATTTTTTTTGCTCACACCGACGTGTGAGCGCTGTGTCCGTCTCTATCTTACCGTCAAGCAAATACGTGTTGTGTCAAGCATCGTACGCCGAGAGAAATAGTTTAGAGATCGAGGAAGGCTCTCTTGGAAGGCGACTAATCGCGAATGTAAAGTCGTATACGATGGTCTGATAGCGGCTCATCATGACCGTCGACTTCGCCGATTATTTCTGGGTAAGTTTTGCCAATTTTCCCTCCCGTTTTTTTCACCTTTTCCGCGAACGTCGAGCGAAGGTTTTTCCTTTTTATATTTCGACAGCAGGTTGGTGTTTGAACGAGTTTTTATCTTGTGATGATTGTGCAGTTGATACGGAAATTGAGTAACGATATTCGGAAGCTTTGTCAGGCTTTTTTCTCGGTTTTTTTTGCTCGGTAATTTTTCGATTTACGGACTTCGTTACGGCGCGTTCCTGTTTGGTCCGTACCACGAGTCTTTTGGTACTTCGGGACGTTGAAGTGGAAAAAGTGGTCGTTTTGCGATTTGGAGTGGAAAAAAATGTAACGAGCGTTTTTGTTAACGGGCACCTTGTAAAGCAAGAAGGGAATTTTTTCAGTTGATTATCTTTCATTTATTTTTTGGTGAATATTTACAGCAATATGTGTTTGTGTGTATACACACATATACTATATACTAGAGTTTTGGATTTGTTGGATTTAAGTTTGTTTTGCTTTGCTCGGGTTTTGCGGCATTTGGTTGGGTTTGTGTGTGTTTATATAATCCCTATTTACATACATAATCCTACATATATTATATATATGTCCTATATATGAGGTATTTCACGCGAATCCGGTGGACTTTTTCCCTGACCCCCGCCAATTCGATTATTTTTTTTTGTCTGGTTCCATTGACTCTTAAAGACACCCTGAATCTTTTTTACATTTTTCGAAACAACCCTTAGTAAAAAAAAATGTTTTTCTCCGGAAAAAAACACTCCCCCGATTAAAAAATCTGAAAAAATGCCCGAAAATGTGTGATTATATGTAAAAATTTTCAAGCTATCACCCGCAGTGGAAGTATGATTTTTTGTGTGCTTTCTGAGCGATTCACATCACAAAAAATCCGAAAAAATTCAAAAACCGCTTACTTCGGGCGGATACTTCAATATTTTGATACCCACAATGAATTTTTTGACCATTTTTGAATAACCAAATTACAATCATGGACCTCGAACAGTTAGCAGTCAATTTTTCGGATTTCTTTCAACGTTAATCGCTCAGAAAGCACAGAAAAAATCATACTTCCACTGCGGGTGATAGCTTGAACATTTTTACATATTATCACGCATGTTTGGGAATTTTTTCAGATTTTTAAATCGAGCCGTTTTTTTTTTCGGAGAAAATATTTTTTTTTACTAAGGGTTGTTTCGAAGAATGTGAAAAAAAATCAGGGTGTTTTTTAGAGTCAATGAAATCAGATTTTAAAAAAAAATCGAATTGGCGCGGGTCAGGGAAAAACAGTCCACCGGATTCACGTGGAATACTTTATACATAAAACCAGAGCAAACAAAAAGAAATCCAAGTCCAACAAATTCAAAACCCGCGCGCGCAGTGTGTGTGTGTGTGTGTGTGTGTGTGTGCGTGCGTGCGTGCGTGTGTGTGTGTGTGTGTGTGTGTGTGTGTGTGTGTGTGTGTGTGTGTGTGTGTGTGTGTGTGTGTGTGTGTGTGTGTGTGTGTGTGTGTGTGTGTGTGTGTGTGTGTGCTAGGGTCTTGCATTTATTGGGTTTGGGTTTGCTCTGGTTTTGGTTGGGTTTGTTTGGAGGGTTATACACACACACATGTTTTTATATAAACCTCATATATAACGCTACAAAAGCCGAGCAAACCAAAACAAACCCATTCCCAACAAAACCAAAACCTTTGTATAGTGTGTGTGTGTGTGTGTGTGTGTGTACAGGGTATCCCAAAAACCAACGATAATATTGCAGGTGCTGACAGGCCAGCTCATGATGATCCAGAATAACCAAATATGACCTCAGTAAAAGTGTCATAGTTTTCGAGAAATGTACGGGTCATAGTTCCGAGATAAGTACAAATACAGATCAATGGAATAATTTCGAAATAATCTCTTTTGTAATAAAATAGCGATATCGTTCGTTACAGTAAAAAAAAAGTCCTATGAGTTGCGTCTTTTTTAAATCTAGACTAAATGATCCCATTTTTATCTTGACTTTCTGTGAGATGCAAAACGGAAAATCGATATTTCACCCACTTTCCGACTACTTAGAGCTCTGAAATTTTGCGAACATGCACCTAAAAGGTGACAATCCATGATTCAACTTTATATATATATATCCATAAAATGTTCAACTTTTCCTGTAAAATTAGCGATATGTAATCAATGGTGTTGAAGTTTACATCGTTGGAGGGCAAAGAAAATTCTGTTTTACATTTTATTTTCAATATTTTTATTACTATAGGCAATCTCTTTTTATAGATTCATCATGTAGTTCCCTAAATAAATATCTTAAAAAGTGGTTGGAGGACTTTTGTAGGCAAAATCTGCAAAAGAAATCTCACTAACGCATACAAATTCGTAGCCGACTGTGTTTGCATGTGAAAAGTTTATATGCCGCAATTAGTCGTAAGTTCAATCCCAATTACAGTCTTTGTTATTTTTTACAAGCATTCCATATTCCTAACGTACAAACTCGTAAACTAGTAAACTACTAGTAAAATCAATTAAAGACTAAAAACTAGAAAGTAATTTATATGTAAAAAAATTTGAAAGAAAGAACAAGCTTTTATTTAATGTTCTAAAAAGTAGAAAATAATTTTGTTTACCAAGTCACCTGTATGTGACTATGAATAAAAGCTTGGGGCACTCAAAATTTAGACATATAATCTTTCATTTACATAAATCCGTTACCATATCAACTGTGTTCAATTTACTGTAAAACAACTTTAGATTTCTTGAATAAGAATCCTGAAACTGAGTATAAACGGGTGATAATACTTTATCTAATTCCTATTGTGCCAAAATGAATACGGTTAAGGGGTTAGGCCACGGTAACGGGTATAAAATCATGTGCGAATTTAACACTTTTTTTTGTATGAAAAAGTGATTCACTCTTAAAATGAATCACCCATCTATTTAGTATGAATATCAAGCTGTTAGAAAAAAATATATATTTTTTTCAATGTACAAAATGGCCGACTAATATTTTCTTTTGTCATCTTTTTTTTAGTCGCTCCGCGGCGTGACATTTAGCATCCGCAATTTTTGACCTAGAACAAAAAACAAAAAACAAAAATTCTCGTCAATCTACATTAGAATACCTAGAGAAGTACGTACGGAATTTTAAAAAATATTGTTTTATTCAAAAGTTGTAGGTATTTGAACTTAAAAAATGAATTTTCAGTGACAAATTTCGTTATACCTGTTCATAAAATGAAAAGTTTTCGATCAATCAGAAATTCCTTACGTACTTCTCTGCGAAATACAATTAGGAACATAACTTTTAAATTTGAAGTAAATCGAGTTTGTTTGGGTTGAAGTTATTTGTCACGCCAATTGGAAAAAAGCTATTTCGAGAAGTTTCGAGTAGTCGGTCAAGTAGTAGTTTGTGCTAGGTAAAAAATTGTGGATGCTAAATGTCACGCCGCGGGGCACCTAAAAAAAAGATAACAAACAAAATATTAGTAGTCGGCCATTTTTGACATCGAAAAAAAAAATATAAATATTTTCTAACAGCTTGATTTTCATATTAAAAAGATGTGTAATTAATTTTATGAGTGAATCATTTTTTCATACGAAAAAAATGGTTAAATTCGCACATGATTTTATACCCGTTACTGTGGCCTAACCCCTTAATGAAACTGAATTGATCAAGTTTATCAAACATTTAAAAAGTTGACCGCTCCAAGCTTTTATTTATAGCCACATATAGGTGACTTGGTAAAAAAAATGATTTTCTACTTTTTTAGTACATTAAATAAAGGCTTGTTTTTTAAAATATTTTTTTAAAGATATGTTGCGTGTTCAGCGTCGTGCGTTTATAATGGCACTATCAACCGAACTGAGTAATGAAAATTCAAAAGAGCTAACAAAGTAAATATTTATGATTATTGTTAGCACAAAAAAACGCAACCGAAAAATATCCGTATTGGCAGCTGTGATATGTGAAAATTGGCTCAAGTTAGAGATTTTCACGAGTTTCAAAACAATGTGAATATCTCGAAAACTATGACACTTTTACAGAGGTCATATTTGGTTATTCTGAATCATTATGAGCTTGTCTGCAATATTATCGTTGGTTAAATATACACATGTGTACGTATTTACATGGAAGATCGAAATCAATTACGAGTTGAATTAAATTCCGACTTGATCGACGACAGATGTTAATTCTCTCCTTAACAATAATTATACTTGTGGTATTACAAATGTAGCCAACGGGATTTCGATGTATTTGACGAATCGGCTTTTCGCGATGCGTCCGTGTTTAACCTCCAACGTTGTTTGCCTCGACACGAAAACACGAGGAAAATAACCCGTCATCCAATCCCCATAATCATAGTTTTATTTTAATCGTTGCAATTTCGATCTCGTCATGCTTGGGCGCATTAGTTCGCGAGAAAAGTTTCAACGAGCAGGTCTCGTATTTGCGGAGATCGATGTTTCCTAACCTAGAAAACGGATCCCGGACAATTCCGCACGCCCCGTCCAGCCAAATGATAAGATTCGAAAATAGCGTGAAGAATTATCGGTCATACGACGAATAAAGTGAAAATATGGATTCTCGAGGGAGCAGAAATGGGGAATAACCAAATTTCATTTGCGTGTGGATTCACGTGCCAAATAATGGCAGAAAGAATTACGGTTGTTTTTTTTTAGGTTAATTCGATTGAAAACGATATTTTTGGACATTTTACGGGAAATGTATTTTTTGTTTCGCGCAACGAATTTATTGGTTTTGAGTTTGTTTGGATTCGCGCTGCCGCTAGCGCGAGAAGAGAATCGAGGACTGGCGTATCGTGGCACTCGAGACGAGGGACGCGAACGGTGGCTAGGAAAAGGACGCGCGAGATATTTGAACGCAGTCCCCACTGTATGTACGTACATGCCGAGTAGTGTATTTCATACGTCACACTCTCATCCGTAGCATTTGAACCGCGCATTCCTACACGATGCTCTCTCGTAACGCAGCCGTTCTCTCGTACGTTTCGAATAAGAATTGCCCGATGACCGAAGAATATTCCTCCTAGCTTCCTTCTCCCTCTACCCTGCGAGCTATTCTTTTGTTTCCTTTTATATTTCGTCAACCGCGATTTTATCGTACACAATTGAACGACAAAAGGGAGACGAACGAATTGACCCTTCGCGTCGATGGAGATTTCCATTGGACAATTTAACGCTAATCGAATTAATCACGGACGATTGATTCCCGTCTTCGGGGCGAATCGCGAGACTCGCGTCCTCAAATATATCACTCGGAGTTGGGTTTTTTTTTTATCATTGTACTATAGTATTTTAGTTTGCATATGATATAAAATATGTTTATGGATTTTATACTTTCGTAAATATATTTCGTATGTTTAGGAATAATGTATTTATCAACTATGTATTTAAAAAAAATGCCACTCACGGTGCGGTATTATTTTTTATAATTCTATTGTATATTATTTTTTATATGAAAGAAAGTATATTTGTCGATTTTATAGTGGTGTTGAAGTATCCATCGTGGAATGCAACGAAAGTTCTTCTCGATTTTCTCATTTCTTTATTTTTATTACCGAAAATATTTTTTTTCGCAGCTGTTGTTAGTTAAAAATGTTCAATAAGGATTCTCAAAAATGTTTCAACGATTTTTGTAGCCTAAATGTGAACAAATAAATACGACAATACGAGAAAAAAATATTTTCGTTGCGTTCCAACAATGTTTTGTACTTTCGTAAATATATTCAGTATATTTTCGAAAAATATATTGAAAATTTTTATATTTTATTCGAAATGTCAAAAATATCACTCACGGTTGGTAGTTATTTGTTTTAATTATTCAATTCTATTTTATTTTTAACATGATATAAAGTCACATATTTAGTAAACATATTTCGTATATTTTAGAACAATATATTTATGAATTGTATACTTTCTCAAAAATATTTTTAAAAATGTGATTCAGGGTTGGTAATCATTTTTTATAATTGTTTTATTGTATTTTGTTTTTAATATGACCTAAAATATATTTATCAATTTTATACTTTCGCAAATGATATATTTCGTATATCAACGGAAAATATATTTATGAAGTGTACATTTTCTCAGAAATATCACTAGCAGTTAGTATCTATTTCGTATAATTATTCTATTGTATTTTATTTTGAATATGAAATAAAATATATTTACGAATAAAATATATGTTCTCAATCTTATTTATGGAAGACGGAGGCAGATAAGAGCATTCAGGTAGAGGTGAAGAGCTAGCGACTATCTGCTACGGATAATGGACATGGGAAATGAAAGGTGGCCAAAGATTTTCCTAAAAGAAGAAATCAGGAATATATTGTTCAAATAGATTGAATGTGACACTTTCAATTTTTTTTTGTTGCCTTTTTCGACAGTTTATACTTTCAAGAATATCATTATCATTTATATCATTTTATCTTGCAAAAATCGATAGTTAAATCTTTAAACGCGTTTTTCTCGAAATGAGATTTTTCAAATTTGCTGACATTGTAAGTCAAAGAGCAATTATCCGATTGACTTGAAATTTAAACTGAGTACTCTTGAATATATTTACTCTACAATGACGTAGGATATTTTTGATTGGCTGAAAATTGACGATTTGGCATTGAAAAAAACGACCATTTTATTGGCAAGAAAACAGACTTTTTTTCATAACTACGCCATTTTGTTAGATTTTGATATTTTTCGAAAATCCTACGTCATTGTACAGGAAATACCTTCCAGTTTAACGCAATTTTTTTCCTTTTTCGGTTTCAGCTACTCAATCGGCCGGAATCATGTCAGCAGTGGAGGAACTTTTTTTTGCGCCTCCGAAGGCAGCGCATAAGTCGCTTGGATCTCAATATTTGTTTATGAAAAAAATTATGTAATATAGGTCAAATATAGCCAAATATATTCGTTTTTTTTAGTTAATGTTTTTTATGTCGGACACATGCTAATTACCATTGAAAGACTCACTCCAAAAATTGTTGCTGGCCGTTTCATTTTTCGATGTTCATTTTTTTGGACAACAACAAAAACCCTTCAACTACAAACGAAAATAAGTTTACTACAATCAACTACAAACAATTTTGAATGAAAAAAGACTTCTAAAAGTTCGTTATTTTCGTTCTGGGGGATGGCGTTTTTTTTGGCGGACCACATTTTTTTCATGGGGTTGAAGTTTGCTTCGTTGAAATGCAACGAAAATTCTTTCCAATTTCTTCTTTTCACTATCATCCAAACTCGTATTTTGAAAATATATTCTAGATCGCTAAATAAGAATCCTTAAAAAATGTTTGCGTGATTTTCATAGTTCAAATCTACCAACAGAAAATTGAGAAGTTGAAAAAAATCATTTTCGTTGCATTCCAGCCATGCAAACTTCAAAATCATTTTTTTTTCTGAGCTACTACAAACGAAATTAAGTTTACTACAATCAACTACAAACCAAAACCTTCGGAAATCAATACAAAAAATTGGAATCGGAGATACTCGGTTGCCAAGTCCACAGAGATCTGAACCCATTTGGAAATGTGAGAAAGCAAGGGAGAACATTAACAGGAACTGGGTAAAAGGGGCGGACAGGGGAAAGAGAAGAAGAAAGTTAAAGAAACTGGTGGGTCAAAACACTAAAAGGGGAGATACTCAAGGAAATATGCTACTACGCAAGGGAATTTACTAGGCTAGCAAGGAGAGAACAATACACTGCGGCAAATAGTTAAAAAAAAGTTAAACTAGTAGTCATTGGCGAGACGAAAGAGGTTGTAAAAAAAAGGATCGAGATGTTTAGTATTTGGCGGCTCAAAGCGGCATATGTGAGTGGGCTATAAAAAAAACGCAAAGCGTTGTATAATGAGGAATAAATAATACGAGATATATTCTCTCAATCATATAAAAAATATTACTAACAGTTTGTAATCATTTTTTTACAATTCTAAATTATTTTATTTTAAATATAAAAGAAAATATATTTATAAATTTTCGTTTTTAGACTTTTTAAATATTTACTCGAATGTGCTCTCCAACTATTAAAAAACTTTAATTATTTTCTATAATTACTATTTTATTCGAAAACACCTTTTTTTACGTCGTCAACCTTTTTTGCCCGTTACTATCTTGTGTGTTTTCGTGTCTATTATATTTCGAGTTTTTTGAGCTCTCTTCGTAAGTGGAAGAACGTTTTTTACGACGTTTCATTCAATATGCACAAAATAATTTTCTTCTCTGCACGCTGGCATTGAAATTTCACGAAGACTGGCGATTAGATTACGAACTTCCTTTGGCGTCTTCCTGTTGTTAATCTTTCTCCCTTTCTCGCCCTCTTTATTATCTCTTTTACGCACTGGCATGTCGTTGATTGATAAAAGCCTGACGTTGCAACCGTTCGCAGCGCTCTTCTCCCAGAAATTAATGCAATTCCTGGAAACCTTGTACGGAATGCGTTTCACAATTTCGTATATATGTTCCGCAGCTTAGTCCTCGCTAGACATTCATTTTGAGAGAAACGTCGCTCTTATTTCGCAAAACTAAATTACGAGAATATTCTAGTTATGAGCGAGGAATTTTACGGTCTTTCGAAAATTATCAACAAGCACGAGAGACCCTAAAAAAGTTGGTTGTAATTGAAAATAATGGGAGAATTCTGAAAAAATTAATAAAAAAATAATAATCTTGATAGTCGAATTAATAACAAGAGTAATCACCAATTTTTCTTACATCTGCCCTATTGCAAAAAAATTAAAAAAAAAACGTTTGCGTGATTTGCGTAGCCTAAATCTGTCAAAGAATATTTGGGAAGGTAAAAAATGACTTTCCATTGTATTCCAACGTTGTAAACTCCATGAATGTTTCACGGCCAAACATGACGGAGCTTCATCGTCCGGATATTTTTAGTTCGTGCTTAAGGGGTTAGGCTACTGTGACGACCCGAAAAGCAGGGTTATTTAAAAAAGTTGATTATGAAGGAATAAGTAAGATTGAAAAATCGTTCGGACTTTTATTTGTATGTACAGTCACAATTGTGTACCTAATTTCATTTAAAAACATCAATTATTAAAGAAGTTATGATAAATCTCGTAAAGGACCTGTAAATAAAGGGCTCAACGGTGTACTTGATTCCGGCCACCCAGTTGATCTGCAACAGAAAAAACAATTATTTTCTTTAAATAGATAATATTGGCTAAGACTTGACCGAGCTTTTTTTTATTATCGAGTTTCGATCAACAAAAAAAATTATTGCATTTTTTTCGATCTTTCGTGGAAAAATGACGTTGTTAATAACTAATAAAAAAAAATGTTAAGAAGAAAAACGTCGGTCAAGACTAAACTACTAATGCACTGAATAAGTGTACCAAATTTCAATTTAATCCGTTCATTAGATGTCGAGAAATCGTGTACACCGTTTCGACCAAATCGGCCAAAGAGATTTAATTAATTTAAAGAAATTAATTCTCATTGCATTTCAACGATGCAAACTTTAATGTCGTTTTGAAAAGCATAGTTTCGAGAATAAACACGTTTAAAGTTTTACTAGCAGTTTTTGTACCTTTCTTTCCAACTTGAGTTGCCTCAAGCGACGACTTTTAAAATTGTCACAGTGGCTCAATTTGGCTTTTAATTAGATGAGATTGAACTTTGCATCGTTGAAACGCAAGGAAAATGAATACTTATGATTTTTTTGTTTACTTTCGCCCAAATTTGACCGAAAAAATCCCTCAATTGTTTTTTAGAACAATTCGTCAGATATTTACAATATGAATACGTATAACAATAAGAATAAATAAATTAAACTATGAAGACGAATTTTCGTTGCATTCCAACGATGCAAACTTTAACACCATTTGATTTAAACTCAACATCTGTCTGGCATTTTTGAAAAATACATTTTTTTTTCGTGCCTGGAAAACGAATGGTTTAAACGCAAGAAAAAGTTCACCAGGCAAACTTTTGCTGTCTGGTGGACTCGGGGCTCATTAAATACCGTAGGCAGAAATCGATGGTAATTTTCCGTCACGCGGAAAAAAAGGGGGAACGAGTAATGACCGGGGCAACGAATTCATTGCGCGCGTATGTACTACGAATACTTACGGAACGCGAACCCTACATGACATAATTTCACGTCCTCGGAGCTGACGCAGAAGAAAAAAAACGGAGATGAAAAAATAGACATAAAACAAAACATGCTTTACATGATCATCAACTCGAGAACGTGTACAATGAGGTTCTCTCGACGAATGCGTACGTTCTGCCTCTTGGACGAGATGGAAGAAATAGAATCTAATAGCAGCCCATTGTCGTAACGTTACTCCGACTCTATTGCTCATCTTCTTCGAGCGTACAGATGGTTTCAGAAGATGCATTTTTCGACTCGAACTGCACGAAAACACGACGTTGAAATTTGGATCGCTTGAATGCAACGAAAATTATTCGTAATTTTTTTATTTCTTTATTTTTATTACTATCCAAACCTTTTTTTAAACGAAATTTAGGTTACGAAACCCTAATAAGGATCTTTAAAAATGTTTCAGTAATTTTTGTAGGCTAAATGGGCCAGCGAAAAAATATTTTCGTTGCATCTCAACGATGCAAACTTCAATACCATACGAGAATCGAGACGAATCGCGAAATCATTTTTTTCTTCCGTAAGGACACGATTGTTTTTTTTTTTAGATCGATTTGTCAATGGGAGAAACGATGGCTTGATTTAACAATTACATTGAGAATAATGAATATAAATAATTTAGATATTTAATACATTTATATTTAAATTAGATATTTAAATATAAATAAATTAAATAAATTAGATATTTGATATTTGAAATCAGCGAGTAATGAATATAAATAAATCAGATATATATTAGAAATTATATATAAATTGAATGTTATGCAAAACTCGAATATGTTTTTTTTAACCCAGGATTCGATGTAAATGGACGTTAGAGTTATTATTACTTCATTATTTATAAATCGATAAGGATGGGTTCCGGAGTTGGAAGTCGTTGCCAATTTTATGACGTTGTAGTGTGTATAGTTGGAACGCAAGGGAATTTAATTTTTGTTTCTCGCATATTTCTTTCCATTGATTCTGGTTATGAAAACACTCCAACTTTATTAAGGATCGTTATTAGAGATTTACAATCTCGATCCGTAAAAAAAGTTTTAGAATATAATAAAAATGAAGGAATAGGAAATAAAATTGTTGCGATCCCATTATTTTGTGGCTTTTATGAAGCACTGAGAATATATAACGCAAATAAAAAAATAAGCATATCTTCACTGCCGGAGATATTCTTTTTTTTTCACTTTTAAGGAGTTTTGGGACAATTGACGAAATGTTACCAATTGATTCATATTTAAACAGTAAATTCTTTGTCGTATACCGAATGCAACCATCCAAATTTTAAATCGATCGCCTACACCGTTTCTATAAAATTCACCCTTAAAAAAAAACACTTTTTACACTGGTATTCTAGAGTTAAAACATTCAAGAAAACGATTAGCCGATTGATAATAAAAAAACGAATTTGTCGCAATCGAACGTTGCCAACTTCAGACTTATATGGCCGTGAAAAGTTTGCGTTGTTGCAATGCAATGAAATTTCTTTTTGATGGTTTTATTTTCTCGTTTCTTTTATTTTACAAAATATTGTTTTTCAGATAAAATATTAGAGCTCTAGATAAGCGACTGAAAAAATGAGTGAGGAATTCTCGTAACGAATATTTACCATGACGTTGAAATTTGCATCATTCGAACGGAACGAAAATTAATGATTTGTAATAACTAAACATTTTGTTGGCCAATTTAAACGGTGAAAATCGAACATAAGTTTCTACGTACTCGTATTAGAAATTTACTACCTCAATTTGCAAGAAAAGTCTTTGGATAATGATTAGAATAAAGAAAAACAAAAAAATTAAATAATTTCGTCGCATTCTAACGATGCAAACTTCAACGTCATCATTTGCCAAATGAAATACGAAAAATAATCATTTTTATTGCCTTCCAACGATGCAACGTTCGATCTCATTTCTTTATAATAAAAAACCATCAATTTTTTATCTGATTTATGCATTTTTTCTGTAGATAGTTAAATAACTACTTTATTATCTACAAATTGACTTCTCTAAATGTATAGACATTCCCAGTGAAGAACAAATCAACTCAGAACAATTATTTATTTAACGAATTGTCGTGAATTGAACGTTTAAAAAAAATTTGTCTAGAATATCGATTTAAAATTAAAGTAAATAATAAAAATCTTACAACTTATTTAAATATTCTCCTGTACTGGCTGTTGCAGAATACATTTTCTACGCGAACGTTTTTCATAATTGAATCAAACAAATTTTCGTAACAAAAAAATGTCTGCCCATAATTAATATTTTTTTCATAAATTAATCGATTAAAAATTTCGGCTGAAAATTATCTAGATAAGCCGTTATACGTAAATTCTCCAAAATTATATCTAATTTATTGATTTAAAAACGATGAGAGTAATCAACTGAAGAGAAACCTTACGAAGATGTTTTTTAAATCAACATGTACGAGCCGCTTTGCGCGTAATTCCACTGTTCTTATAGTGCGATTTACGAACCGTACGAGGGTCAAAGTGTCAAGTGGTCCTGACTCCGTTCTCAAGAGTTTTTTTCACCATCCATTCGACACACTTATAAAGATCCACGACGATCCACTTAAATCAAAAAATAATTCAGAGGTATAAATTTAACGCGGGGTCGTTCGGGTATACTGTATAAAAAATTTCATTCGCAACGACGATTCCAAGGGGCGTACATTTATTTCTCTCGTTGAAAGATCGGCGCTACTTATGTCTGCCGATTAAAAAAATCGTACATGAAGTTGAGTTTTATTCATACGCGAGGTACGTAAATCAAAAGCAAAGACATACTGCAAACGAGGACAAGTTGATTTTCTTTTTTTTGTTGTACTCCCGGTGTGCCAGGAGTTGTCGACAATTACGGGGAAAACCTGGAAAAAACCGGTTGGTCGGGACACATCGGGGTGTGTTCATACGCGCAACGAGAAAATTTCTTGTGCACGGCTTGCAGTAGATTTTTTGTTTTTTTTTTCTCGGTCGTTATTCAAAAACCAAAATCGCCGATTATACGTAAGATTGAAGTTTGCATCGTTGGAAGGCAATGAAAATGATTATTTTTCAATTCCTCGCATTTCTTTTGGCAAATCTTCGTCACGAAATTCTCTCGATCATTTTTTGAATCGCTTATTCAGAGATGTAGCATTCAAATCTGCAAAAAAAGATTTTCGAAAATAATCGAAATAAGAAAATAAATATATTAAAAAAAACAAGCTTTTATTTAAGGCGTTACCCCCACTTGTAGCGCAAAAAAGGCCTTTTTCATGATTTTTTTTAAAGAAAACTACAAAACTTTTTTAACCGATCAATATACCATCTTAAAGAACACATCTTGAAGAACTTTCAGTAATTTTTTTATTGAAAAATATTACATTGTTTAGTGGCAAATGGCCGTCAATGAAATAGTGTTTTTATATACACGGTTTGCGGTGACCAACATTGCGGCGAAGTGGATCATCTGAAAAAAATGCGGATGGATTTAGTCAAATATAAGTATAAACTAGTCTTTAATCGAAGGATTTTAAAAAATATTCATTTTTCACAAAATGGCGGTCAGTCAAAGTTAATGGTTCGATTTTAACGAAAAAAAAACGGCCGTTTTTTGGCTATAAAACGGCCATTTTTTCGAAAAAAAAATCGAACGATTAAAGAGTACATTTTTATGTATTAAATAAGCCTGCAAAATTTCAAGAAGATCGGTTAATTAGTGTTCCAGTAATCTTGGTCACCGACTTCAGAAATGCCATTTTGAGAAAAACGCGTTTAAAGTTTCAATTTCAGTTTACACGAAGTGTAAAGTTTCAGTTTATCTCAGTCAATTTTGTTCGGATCGACTTGAAATTTTCAGGACATATTCTCAGATACTTATACTTCAAAAAAATGCAATAAAAAAAAATCGATTTTTTCAAAATCGCAAGTGGGGTAACCCCTTAAATGAAAGCTATTTTTAATATTTTTTTTTACGTATAAATTGTTTTCTACCTTTTAGTCTTTAATTAATTTTACTAGTTATTACTATCAGTTTACTAGTTTACGAGTTTCTACGTTAGGAACTTGAAATGCTTGTAAAAAACCACAAAGACTGTAATTGGGATTGAACTTACGACTAATTGCTGCATATTAACTTTTTACATACAAATACTTAGTAAGCTTAGTAGCTTAGTCTGCCAAAGGAAAGAAGAAAGGAGAAAAAATGCATTTCCGTTGCATTCCAACGATGCAACCTTCGACGTTATTACGACGTTGAAGTTTGCATCGTAAATAAATTGAAGAATAAAAAAGTAAAAAAGAAAATCGTTGCATTTCGACGCTGCAAAATCTTCATCGTTTTTACAAATTTGAATTTCACCCAAAGCGAACAATTTTTGGCAATAAAAAAATAAGTAAGCAATGAAATCTCATTGCTGTTGAATAATAGCTGTTAATCGAGTAGCAAAAAAATCAACGAACGAATGTCTGTCATCGTCCACAGAAGCGCCGATACGTCGACACGTTAGATGAGAATTTATTATGTTTGACAAATTCCTCACGTACGTACGACCATTATATTCAGGCTTTTGCAAACGCCGCATCAGTTGTAGAATGTAACCCGTAAAAATTGCTCTTATTCATAGCGAGCACGTGAAAGTTTGAGCAGTCGTATTATCGTACATGTATTTCACTGTCACAGTTGGGTATATCAGCCTCGGCCACCCGGACGATCCGTCTCTCCTCTCCCATAGGGAACGATTTATCGCGATATTCACATCCTGGTAACGATAAGAGATGGAAAAAGACACGATGTCTCTATTGAAACACACAATAAATGGAAATCAAGTGAAAAAAATGAATAATACGATGTTGAAGTTCGCATCGTTGGAATTCAACGAAAGTTCATTTTTCTTCTACTGTTCACATTTTTCTCGCCGATTCAGGGTACGATAATCACCCAAACGATTTTTCTTATCCTCGTTAGAGGTCCAAGACTTTAATGCATAGAAAAAATTATAGACCGTAATAAAAATGAAGTAATGAAGAATAATAGAAAAGAACTTTCGTGGCATTCCAACGATTCAAACTTCAACGCCATTGAAAAATGCCATTTCATTTCTTATTATTTATTCGGAGTATAAATTAATTTAAATTGGCTTTCGTGGGAGATGAAATACATTGAACGAATAAATTGTATATTTAGTTATGCCCCGAAGCAATTCGAAAGTGCAACGATAATTTCTTAAGGGTTTAGGCTATTGTGACGAGCCGAAAATCAGGGTTAAAAAATAATGAATTTTGAAGGAATAAGTATTTATTTGTATGTACATTAACGGGGTCCTCTAGTTTCTCGGCTGTTTTTTTACGGCTTTTTCAATAACTTTTTACGGGCAAAGCATCGAAATAATCAATCTCATTGTTTTTGCACAATCTTTATTAACATTTAAATAAGCTTTACAAATTTTTTGAAGTCAAAATATATAATAGAATAAACGTTATAGTGGCCGACAGGAAGACATCAAGTAAAATAGGTGCTTGACGGTGACCAAGATTGCGGCTGTTCTGCTTATCTGAAATCAAAAAACCAAACGGCATTTTAATCTTCATATTTAAGACTAGCGATTGAACTAGAGTGAATACTAAATTACAAAAATTGACTTTTTTATACACTTTTGAAAATTACATTCTATTTTTTACTCATTTTTTCTTAAGTTTTTCGCTCGTACAAAAAAAACTATCGAAGCAATCATGATAATCCTAGTTCAATCGCTGGCTTATAACATATTAAAGATGCTGTATAAATTTGAACAAGATCGGTGCAGTAGTTTCTGAAATATCGTGGTCACCGTTTCGAAAAATGGTGTTTCGAGAAAAACGCGTTTGAAAGTTCGCGCATGTGATTTATACTTGTGAACCACTTCGAATATCGAAAAATCCTTTGGCACACATTTTCTACACATGTTGTAGATGTGATTTATGAAGAAAAAAAAATCGATTTTTTCGACCCGAGAAACTAGAGGACCCCGTTAACAGAGTTGTGTGCCAAAGGTCATGATAAATATGAATAATTAAAGAAGTTACAAACAATGTCGTGAACGACCTTTGAACGTGCGGGGCTCAATGGTATGGCAGTTTGCATCGTTGGGATGCAACGAATTTTTTTTTGTTTCTTCGTATCACCTATTTTTTTCGGCCTCTTGACGCTACAAAAATCATCAGAACATTTTTAAAGATCCATATTTGGGTTCCATAACCTAAACTGGGACGGAAGGGTTTAGATAGTGATAGAAATGAAGCAATGAAAAAATAGAGGAGAATTTTCGGTGCATCCCAACAATGAAAAATTCAATACCATGGGGCTCACGGTGTACTTTATTTTGGCCACCCGGTTGACCAGAAACAAAAAAAAAGTTTTTTTTTTTATTAAAATACATAATATTGGCTAAGACTTGACCGAGCTTCTTTTCGTTATCGTGCTTCAATCATCGAAAAAATAATTTTGTTTCGATCTTTCGAGGAAAAGTGATATCATTATTGTTAATAACTAATGAAGAAAAAATGTTGAGAAGAAAAACGTCGGTCAAGACTGAACTACTGTTACACTGAATAAGTGTACCAAATATCAAGTCAATCCGTTGTTTGGGTGACGAGAAATCGTGTACACCGTTTTGAAAAACGTAGTTTCGATAACAACGCATTTAAGGGGCTATACAGTGTGAACGCTGAACATTTGGGTGATTTTCGGCAATTTTTTGGAAGAAAAGTACTCAATTGAATATTTCGGAAAATCAAAAATACATTTGACTATATTTGACCTATATTACATATTTTTTTCATAGAAAAGTATTGAAATTCAAGCGACTTATATGCGCTGCCTTCGCGGGCGCCAAAAAAAAAGTTCCTCCACTGCTGACATGATTCCGGCCGATTGAGTAGCTGAAACCGAAAAAGAAAAAAATGTCGTTAAACTGGAAGGTATTTCCTGTACAATGACGTAGGATTTTCGAAAAATATCAAAATCTAACAAAATGGCGTAGTTATGAAAAAAAGTCTGTTTTCTTGCCTGTAAAATGGTCGTTTTTTTCAATGCCAAATCGTCCATTTTCATCCAATCGAAAATATCCTACGTCATTGTAGAGTAAAAATATTCAAGAGTACTCAGTTCAAATTTCAAGTCAATCGGATAATTGCTCTTTGAGTTACAATGTCAGCAAATTTGAAAAATCTCATTTCGAGAAAAACGCGTTTAAAGATTTAGCTATCGATTTTTGCAAGATAAAATGCTATCGATATAAATTAAATAAATGATAATGATACTCTTGAAAGTATAAATGATCGAAAAAGGCAAAAAAACATCGATTTTTTTAAAGTGTCACACTGGTATAGCCCCTTAAAGTTTCACTAGCAGTTCTATCGTTGTAATCATAAGATTATCGTCAGTCTGCGATTCCTGCACCATATGTTGGACCTTCCTCTTCAATTTGAGTTGCCTCAAGCGATGAACGAGTATTCGTCATTTTCACAGTAGCCTAACCCCTTAATTGATGACTTGGAGTTGTTTTTTGTGTATAATTTTCATTATCAAACGGGACCTTTTGACTCACTGGGATATCAGAAAAATAATTATTCTTTCACATGAGCGTCAATAATGACGAGGCCTTATCAATCAATAAGAGCCGTTATCAATAATATTAATATATAATAACAGCTGAATAAAAATCGTAATTATTCAATAATTTCATTAATCAGAAAGTATCACGCAGTACGAACACTTGGCCCGAAGAATCGTTGAAATATTTCGAAGTTTATTCACGCATTAATTTACAATAATGTTTACAGGGTGACAAGAATAATGGATTCGACGTGCTGTACCATAACATGAAGCATGGCGTTGTCGCGAGTAAAGAGTTGGCCGATTTTCTTCGGGAGAGATCGGCGATCGAGGAGAACAATTACAAGCTTCTCAGCAAAGTTGCGAAACAGGCGAGCAACAGCAGCAGCACGTTGGGCACATTTGCACCTGTTTGGGCGGCGCTAAGAGGTGCAGCCGAGAAACTTGCCACTCTTCATCTGCAGATGGCACAGAAGGTCTCCGAGCTCATCAAGGATGTATCCAAATATGCTGACGAATTGCACAAGAAGCACAAGGCTGTAAGTTACTTTCGCTAGTCGAAAAACTACTTAATATTCACGCGAGCAAACATATTTAAAAACGTACAATAATTAACAATATATTATTATATATATATATAATCATAAACAATATAATAATAATAATAATAATGCATGAGTAATAATATTTTTAAACGTACAATATCATATTGACGAACCTGTGAAATATTATTTGTAGATAATAATATTGTAAAA
Source organism: Ophion slaviceki (assembly GCA_944452715.1). Taxonomy (NCBI): domain Eukaryota; kingdom Metazoa; phylum Arthropoda; class Insecta; order Hymenoptera; family Ichneumonidae; genus Ophion; species Ophion slaviceki. Next base: position 46,255,971 of record OX101784.1, read on the forward strand.
AATTAAAGTATAAGATAGTACGACTCAATCGAGGTAACATTAAGGGGTCTTCTCACTTTAGACGCTTAAAAAGGCCTATTTTCGTGAACTTTTTGATAGGTTCATATTATAGATATTGACACACAAGTTACACTTAATAAATAAACTTTCGAAATACATTTTTAAAAAATATATTTTTTTTACATCACTATTTATAGACGAAAATGGTAGTTTAAAAAATATCCTAAAAAATTATAGGTCTGCGCTGTTGATGATATCTCGGAGATGGATCATCCGAAACAAAGAAATCAAACGGTTTTAGATTCAGTATGTTAATGGCTATAGCGCATATCATACGATTTTTGATATATGCAAAAATAACAAAATGGCGGACATTTTTCGAAAAAAAAACATGTTTTTTCACCGTTTTTTGTAAAATAAATAGTCAATATCAAAGTTTAAAAAAATACTTGATATGCGCTATAGCTATAGTTGTAAAGAATATGTGGTTAATATTTCATAAAGGCCGGTTTAGTAGATTCGAAGATTTTATCAACAAGCCGTCGAAAAACATTGTTTCAAGAAAAACGCGTTTAAAGTTCGTTTTGGTTACATAAATACAAAAAAAATCTTTTAATGTATTTTTAAAGTGTATTTATTAAGTGTAATAATTTTTATATCGATATCTATAATATAAACCTATAAAAAATGATAAAAATAGCCTTTTTTAGTGTTTAAAGTGAGAAGACCCCTTAATAATTAAGATTACAGTGTTTTGGCACTGCAAAAAATCTATTATACACACATATTATATATATTAGGGGTACAAGTAAGTTTTGAAGAATTTACAAGAGAGGGCGTTAGTAGTATTAAATCGCATCGGACTATAACCTAACCACCTTCATGTTAAAGCATCATCATTAGGATTTAGTTTTCAGTACGTCTCATTTTGTCGAAGTGTCAACAACATAGTTTTTTTCTTTTAACTCCAAACTCGACGTGTGTGCAAACGAAATGCAATTTGCGGGAAGAAGTTTTCTGCTTCCATTTGAAAAAAAAAGTAGCTGAAGGTCGTCGATTGCTGTGTGAGGCTTATGGGGACGATGCTTTATTAATCTGAACTTGTGGGTACTGGTTTAGACAGTTCAAAAGTGGCGATGTCGACACGGAGGATAAGGAACGTGAAGGAAGGTCACAAACGTTGGAAGGTGCATAATTGGAGGCATTATTGAACGCAGAGTCGTGTCAAACGCAAGAAGAACTTGCAGAATTGTTTGGAGCGACTCAACAAGCAATTTACCATTTTTGTACAATAAAGCCCCAATTTTGACAAAAAATGCTTTAAAACTCACTTGTACCACGAATATATTTCTGAAGCTCGCATCGTTTGAATGAAACGAAAATTCGATTTCGTTTCTTCATTTTTATTATGAGCTCAAATCCCTTTATGCACATTTGAGTTGTAGATCTCCAATGAGGATGCTAACCACACGTTGAAGCTACAATTAGGGCTATTTAGACAAATTGAATCTTGAAGGAATAAGTAAGATGATTGACAAATCGTTTGGACATTTATTTGTATGTACATTAAGTAAGTTGTGTACCAAATTTGATAAAAATAGTTTTTAAAGTTATAAACACTCGTCAAGGACCTTTGAACGTGAGGGGCTCAACGGTGTTCGAAATGTCAAAAAGAAACTCGTTTTTTTTTCTTCAGATTAATCTGAAAAAAAAAACGAGTTTCTTTTTCTTAAAATATATAATATTGGCTAAAACTAGATCGAGCTTTTTTTGTTATTGTGTTTCAATAATCGAAAAGGAAAATTTTGTTGTTTCGACATTTCGAGGGAAAATGACGTCATTGCTGTTAATAACTAATGGAAAAAAATGTTAATAAGAAAAACGACGGTTAAGACGTTTGACACTGAATAAGTTTACCAAATTTCAAGTCAATCCGTTCATCAGTTATTGAGAAGTCGCGTACACCATTTTGATAAACATAGATTCGAAAAAAACGCGTTTAAGGGGCGTGTGAACGCTGAAAATTTGGGTGATTTTCGAGAATTTTTTGGAAGTAAAGTACTCAATTAAATGTTTCGGAAAATTAAGAATTTATTTGGCTATATTTGACCTATGTTACATAATTTTTTCATAGAAAAATATTGAGATCTAAGCGACTTATGCGCTGCCTTCGGAGGCGCCAAAAAAAAGTGCCTCCACTGCTGACATGATTCCGGCCGATTGAGTAGCTGAAACCGAAAAAGGAAAAAATGTCGTTAAACTGGAAGGTATTTCCTGTACAATGACGTAGGATTTTCGAAAAATATCAAAATCTAACAAAATAGCGTAGTTATGAAAAAAAAATCTGTTTTGTTGCCTATAAAATGGTCGTTTTTCTCAATGCCAAAGCGTCAATTTTCATCCAATCAAGAATATCCTACGTCTTTGTAGAGTAAATATATTCAAGAGTACTCAGTTCAAATTTCAAGTCAATCGGATAATTGCTCTTTGAGTTACAATGTCAGCAAATTCGAAAAATCTCATTTTAGGAAAAACGCGTTTAAAGATTTAACTATCGATTTTTGCAAGATAAAATGATTAGAGATACGGGCTTGACATTTTTACAGGATATTCTTGAAAGTATAAACTGTCGAAAAAGGAAAAACAATCGATTTTTAAAAGTGTCACACTGGTATAGCCCCTTAAAGTTTAACTAGCAGTTCGATCGTTGTAATAATAAGTTTACCGTCATTCTGGCGATTCCTGCAACATATGTTGGACCTTCCTCTTCAATTTGAGTTGCCTCAAGCGACGAACGAATGATCGTAATTATCCCAGTAGCCTAACTCCTTAAGTGATTTGGGGAGCCTAAAGCCGCCAAAGTAATTTTAATTCTACTGCAATGATGTAAACTTGTTTGTTCGGAACTAGAATGAATTTATAAGAAATACCGTAATCTCAATAATTGATATTACCTCGGTTATTAATAAAAAAATAATGATTAAAAATAGATCTTGATGAAAAAAGATGATGAAAAATATAATTAAAAATAATACAATATCCTCATTATTAATAATATTAATGAAAAAGGCTATTTACATTATTTGTTGATAGACATTACATTGCGTTATTAATACCATTAATAAAAAAATAGAGATACGATTAAAAAATATATTGATGATAACCCCAAAACTTGCGATGAAACGTTACATTTTATCGATTCATAAATTTCGATATCTAAATGACTCCAATACAAAAATGTCGCCGAAGTTTGCATCGTTGGAACACTACGAAAATTGGTTTAATTTTTTAACTTCCTTATTTTTATTATATGAAATATTTGATTAGCAGATTTCGATTGCAGATCTTCAAACAAGCATCATAAAAAATCGTCGAGGCATTTTTATACCGAAAAAAAGGAAGAAAAAAAATGGAGCAATAAAAAATAAATGAGTTTCGTTGCATTCCAACGATGCAAAGTTCAAGCTCATATATAAAATTATGAAAGTACACACAAAAATAACTTAATCAGCGAGTCGTTTTTTTTCACCAACAACCTGTGGAATATAAATATTTTTTGTCGCAATCGTGCAACTCATATTCCCGATGTCTCTTATCACAGTGTCCGCCCACTCGTGCTCGTAGCGAACTAGCGATTGACAGACGCCTGCGAACAATATTACTTGATACAATAATGGATAAGCGGCTTAGAAAGCAAAAAGGGTTTCGTACATACGTAGCGAATTACGCTGCACGTGTTTCTAAAAATTCTACTGGTCCTTTTTTTCCTTTGGTGTTCTCAGGTGAAGGAGGAGGAATCGTCGACGCTCGAGGTCGTTCAGAACATCCAGAGCATCACCGTTACGCTGCAAAAAGCAAAGGACATGTGTCTGCAGAAGGGCGTTGAGCTTGAAAAATTGCGAAAGGACAACGCGAGTCAGCGCGAGCTGGAGAAGTCCGAGGTCAAGTTTAAAAAGGCTCAGGACGATTACAAAGCGCTCGTGGACAAGTACACGGTCGTTCGTAACGACTTCGAGAACAAGATGACTGCGGCCTGTAGGGTGAATATATCTCGCGTCTTTCGAATTCCCGCAGCCACTGGGTTGCACAATTTAGCCCCGTCCGGTTGGCAGTCGCGACCAAGAGGCTCATTGAGATTGAAGCTTGGATCGTTCGAATGCAATGACAATTTGTATTTTTTCGATCCCTCGATTTTTCTTTCGCCAGACCCTGGCTACGAAAATCCCCCAAAATTGTTACAAGCTTCCTACAAAAAATATTTCGTACAATAATGATAAGAAGGGAATTATAATGTTGAAAAAAACTTTCGTTGCGTTCCAACAATGCGAATTACAATACCAAGTCCAAAGATCTGGAATCATTTATCAAAATGGCACTTGGCGAGTACTGTCAACTACAGTTGCTGGCATTGCCGAGTTATTAGTTTGGAAAAGAAGTCAGAGGGCGGTTTCCAGCTTCACAGGGAACGACGTTGAAGTTTGTATCGCTGGAACGCAACGAAAGTTCCTTTTTTACGGATGACCAAAAATATTTCTCCGTCGGATTTGGGCTACGAAAATTACTCCAACGTTTTTCGGAATCCTAATTTTATAATAAAGAACAGGCTCTGTATTTACTTTTAAGGCCTTAGTAACGGGTATAAAATCATGTGCGAATTTAACAATTTTTTTCGTATGAAAAAGTGATTCACTCATGAAATTAATTACACATCTATTTAGTATGAATATCAAGCTGTTAGAAAAAATATATATATTTTTTTCGATGTACAATATAGCCGACTACTCGAAATTTTTCTAAACAGCTTTTTTCCAATTGGTGTGACAAATAACTTCAACAATTTTCACTCGATTTACTTTAAAGTCAAAAGTTATCTTCCTAATTGCGTTTCGCAGAGAAGTACGTACGGAATTTCTGATTAATCGAAAACTTTTCATTTTATGAGCAGTTTATGTGCAGTTATAACGAAATTTTTCACTGAAAATTCATTTCTCAAGTTCAAATATCTACAACTTTTGAATAAAACAATATTTTTTAAATTCCGTACGTACTTCTCTAGGTATTCTAATGTAGATTGACGAGAATTTTTGTTTTTTGTTCTAGGTAAAAAATTGTGGATGCTAAATGTTACGCGGCGGAGCGCCTAAAAAAACATAAAAGAAAATATTAGTAGTCGGCCATTGTGTACATCGAAAAAAATATATATATATTTTTTAACAGCTTGATATTCATACTAAATAGATGTGTAATTAATTTTATGACTGAATCACTTTTTACTGTATTTTTTTTTATTTTACAGTGTTTAAGAGATATGCATAACCTTAGAATTCAAAAAATCAATTTTCGGTTTATTTTATTTTCTTATGGCGTAGAGTCTTGACTTTGATTTGGTTCAAAGATTTTGTAAAAATTCCAAAAATTGACCGAGTTATGACGATTTTAGTGAAAGAGGTCTGGTTTCTAAGGGCATTGGTATGACTTTGTCCAATCAGGCTGTTTGATTGTTATACGGTGTAGGAATTACATATTGAAGGTACGAAAAATAATTGTGATTTTATCTCAAGCAAGAAGTCCATACACCAAGGCACTTTCTTACGATTACATTTTTTAAACAACAATTGGGACGTAAGAGTGCATTTCACAGATAGCATTTTTTAATATGAGGTGTTTAATTTTTTTACTAGTTCTATTAGTAATGGAGACATAAGCGACGAAAATTAATCTTATCGCCTCTCACTCATCGTTCCGTCTTTCTCAAAAAAATGTTCCTTGCTCATATCTCCATTACTAATGGAGCTAGCAAAAAAAATTAAAGCCATTTTTTATTGTCAATTAAAAAAGAAACATCTTTTACTTCAAACTCTTTTCTACAAAATGCTCTTTTTTGTCACAATCGTCATTGCAACAATTAAATTGTTTATAACGGGAAATAGCGATTCTAGAACAAAATAAATGTTCTATTCGTATTGCCCGTACCCGAAACCATAAAGAACCACCGAAGATATTGAGCAGACCTAAACATTTATACGAGAATGGTATACGGAAAAAGTGGATTTAGTACGTTTTCTTCTCTTGCGTTTGTCTCGAAAGTATACTTTGCAATTTGGCGTACGTCATATCTCAAAATCTGATCGTCCGATTTACTTCAATTTTCGATTGGACATATTTTATAACATATTCAACCGATTGACCGGATGATTTTCTCATATGTTCGTCCGTTCGTTAATAATAAACGTTTAAAGTCGTTATTTTTGGTCGAAAAGCGATCTTTTCTTTAAAAACAGTGCAAATGATGCAATTTTTAAAATGTCGAAAATGTATCCGGTGAGTTTGTAGCTTTACCATTATACTAAAAGTATATTTTTCCATTTTTGACTTTACATGAATCCACTCACCGGAATCATGTACGCGACCGAGCCGCGCGGAGGCTACAGCCCTGAGATTAATAAACAATGATTACGTTGTTTATATATATTTTACACTAAAAAAAAAACGGTGACATGTCGAGACTATGTACTATCTGTGTGCGAAAGATCGACCTTATCAGCCCAATACCTGAAACGAAAAAAAAAATTGAAAATCGATCTGCTTTTTAACTTTACGGTTATGCATATGCCTTAAATTATTGTACGTATTTCTGTTAATTTTTTTTATTTTAGTATACCACATTTTCACATATTTGATCTTGAAAATAATTACGTTCTTTATTTGATTTCCCAATCTCGCTGGGATATTTACGAAACCTGTGTGGCAAACGTAGAAAAGTCAGGAAATTTCCGAGTCGATAATGGCGTAACTGTGAAAAAGTTCGATCTCGTCTCTAGGCTGATCACATTCGTTGCAATTTTTCACAGAGATTCCAAGACGTCGAGGAGACTCATTTGAAGCACATGAAGGAGTTTCTCAACACTTACGCGGACGTGTTACAGGCGAATCACGAGCAGGTTGGCCAAGTACACATCGACTTTAAACGCCAGTGTCTCGACATGACAGTCGACAAATTGCTGGAACAATTCGTTCAGAGCAAATACACGGGCTTCGAGAAGCCAGGTGAGATCTGTCTCGAGTTCTTCTCGAACCCGCGTCAGCCCCCCCCCCCCCCCCCGAAAACGCGCCTCCCTACGTACCGGAATTTTTGGGTGGCTAAAGATACGGGCGCTCTTGTCGCAGGTGTAATCGAGTATGACGAGGTAATAACGAGCATAGCGGAAATAACGAGCCAGACGCAGATCGAGGCAAGCAACAACGAGGTCGCCAAAGAGCCCACGCCAAAGGGCGCCAACGGAGAGACAGGCGTTGCCGGTAACAAACATAACACAAAGAGAACAAATCACAGTACGAAGGGGGTGGGTATAGCGATTTCGACGATTGAAAGGGACGAGAGGGTTCATACGAAGGATAAAACTAGGGAAAAGGATAGAGACACGACGGCTCAAACTACGAAGGCGTCGCGTCGTACCACCTCTCTGCTCAACCTGTTCATGTCCAACTCCCAGGGTAGGTCTAACGCTGAAAAACGATGATACATTCGAAACAAACGATATACGAGCAAGCTAGAAAAACGAAGACACGAGTATTGCAATATATGTGTATAGCTACGTACATAGGCTGCTTCATTCAAATCCATCCATCCGAATAGTTTTTAAACCGCTAACGACACAAATATAACTCAGATGAATGGTAAATCGTTTCAGAAGAGACTGGGACGAATTTTTACGTGCTTTTATTTAAGGTTGTCCTATCGCTTCACACTAGTCGTGCCACTGATCGTACTTGAGACTTGTACAATTTACATTTTTAACATATGCAACAAAAAAAATTGTAATAACTAAATTTTCCATGTGTAAACTGTTCAATGAATGGTCACATTTAATTAGAAAAATGACAAAATAGTTATTCCAACGATTCGCGCGGTATTTCTAGGTTTGATATTTGGCAATATTGGTTCTATCTCCGTGTCTTTTTACTCAACCAGGCGAGTTTAACCTCCGTGCTTTTCAACGTCGATCTGTCAAAACAATGTCAGGTGCGGGAAATATAAAGCATCGTATCCGGGCCAGGACTGGTAAAAAGCGCGGAAAATTTGTGTCGGCGAAATATGTCGGTTAAAAATGAAATATGTGTGGAAATTCGAATGAGTGAGATGAGGTTAGGACTACAGTCAGCTGTTGCCTTGCTGTCACGTCTCTTTATCGTAGCAAGTGGTAATAAATCCAATACCGGAAGTTCAAATTTTGATATTAAATTGATCAAACTTGATATTAAATTAAAATTAGGTCAATAAGCGTAATTTTTTCTGAGAGCTACTACAAGTGTCAAGTATGTAAATCTGATTATTTTGAAGAATCTGACGGATTACCACTATTATATACACTTTTGTAGCGACCGGAAATTGGGTTTTTGTTTATCGTCTTGGAATTCCTTCACAAAAATACGCAATTTTAATATTTCTTTTCTCTGCAATTAGGTCGATAAACGACCCTGAAATTTTACAGAGACGATTATTAATTTAGTGAAGCTCGAAAAGAAATTATGAAAATCCTTAGGATCGAAGCCTGGCGATAGGACTACCTTAAGGGGCCAGTCCACTTTGGAGCCACGAAAAAAAGCTATGTTCGCGATTTTTTTCTGAGGATTTTATAAAAGATATGAATATAAAAGTTGTTGGGCTTGATAAACAAAGTCTTGAAATACATAAAAAAAAATTAATTCATTTTTATTCATTTTTAAGTACAAAAACTATAGTTCAACGTAATGCCTCAAAAATAGGTGGGCCAGGTAGCTCCATCACAACTCGGCAACGGCTTGTCTGAAACAAAAAAATCAAAGTCCATTAGATTCGGTATGACACCAGCTACAAAATGACCCTCGGATATAAAGTTTTATCAAAAAATAAAAAAATGGCAGATGAAAAACGAAAAACGTATTTAAAAAACGCGTTTGTTCGCAGTTTTTCGCGAAAAAAAGAGTAAAAATCAAAATTTTTAAAACCATCGCGGGTCATCTTGTTGCGAATCATGTTTACAATATGTGGTTCAAATTTCAAGAGAATCGGTTTATTAGTTTTAGAGATACGATGGAGCAAAATTTTGAAAACGTTGTTTCGAGAAAAACGCGTTTGAAGTTTATGCTATGAAAAACTCTTACCTAAACTCAATCGGCAATTCCTGCACCGTACAAAATCCCTTCTGATTGCTCATCATCGTCGATTTCTTTAAGACTTGCTTGCTTTCGAATTTTTTAAATTTTCAAAGTGGACTGGTCCCTTAACTTCACTTTCTGTGAGATGCAAAACGGAATATCGATATTTCACCCCCTTCCCGACTACTTAGAACTCTGAAATTCTGCAAACATACATCTAAAAGGGGACAATGCATGGTCCAACTAAAAAAAAACCCATAAAAATTTCAACTTTTTATGTAAAATTAGCGATATATAATCATCCACATCAAATCTCACTAACACAAACAAATTCGTAGCCGACTGTGTTTGTATGTGAAAAGTTTACATGCAGCAATAACTCGTAAGTTCAATCCCAATTACAGTCTTTTTTATTTTTTACAAGCATTAAATGTTCCTAACGTACAAACTCGTAAACTAGTAAATTACTAGTAAACATTAACTAGTAAAATCAATTAAAGACTAAAAAGTAGAAAATATTTTATATGTAAAGAAATATTTGACAAAAACAAGCTTTTATTCAATTCACTAAAAAGGAAAAAATAATTTGTTTACCAAGTCACCGCTATGTGACTATAAATAAAAGCTTGGGACGCTCAAAATTTAGACATAATTTTTAATTTACATAAATCCTTCATCATATCAACTGTATTTAATTAGCTGTAAAACAACGTTAGATTTCTTAAACAAAAATCCTGAAAATGAGTACAAACATGTGATAATCATTTCTCTAATTACTATTGTGCTAAATTAAATACGGTCGATGAAACTGAATTGATCAAATTTATTAACCATTCAAAAAGTTGAGCGCCCCAAGCTTTTATTTATAGTCACGTAAAGGTGACTTGGTAAAAAAAAAATTCTCTACTTTTTAGTACATTAAATGAAAGCTTGTTTTTTTTAAGTATTTTTTTTACACTTAAATTATTTCGATAATGGACGCACGGAGAGTATACGAAAAACAACTTGAAAAAAATTGGAATCATATTATAAAAGTACAAGCAGTACTACTGGGTAAGGAATAATGAGCTGTATAGATTCGCGCATTGATATATGATTCCATGTAAAAAAAAAACAAAGATTATCTTCACGTGACTTCTACGTGGCCACATGGAAAAAGTATTACACCAAGTACCTTCCGAAACTATTTTACTTTTGCCTGAAACATACTTTAGAATCATGAAAAATGCCGGAGATATTCTCGGTGGATTTGAATGGGATATCCTGTGTAATGTGCTCACTGAAAATGTACTATCGACACGAATCAGTCTTAGCCTCGATACGCGTGTAGCTTGTGACTCGTACGAATCTTTTCACCTGCCGTCCGATTTGTAATATCGTCTGTACGTGGAGCACGCACTTCGTTTCTATCCGCAATTTCTCACGTCTTTTAACGGGCTACGGCTAGCTCGTGGCCGGAAAAAAGACGAATTTTCCTGATTTTTTTTTGGTAAAACGTGTGCAGGTCAAACATTGTTTTTTTTACATTGAAAAGTGTGGTTCGAAGTATCTCTTACAATTTTTGTATTGAAAAGTATTTATAAATGTGGTAGATACAATGGTTTGTGCAGACCATTTGAAAAACGTCTTTCGCGGTGACCACTGCTGCTCGGAAACAAATGATCCGAAATAAAAAAATATATAATGGTGATTATTTATATAAGTGACTTTTCTGAAAAATGAGCCTAACATTTTTTTTGTTGCTGGTTTGTCATTTATTGGGTAATAAATGATGATATTCATAGTTATGAGGTTTCGAAGTTCGCGGAAACACGTGATAAAATAGGGCAGTTTTGAACATTTCTACGCCTATATTGGGTTTGTTTGGAAATAACAATTTTTCGGAAAAGTCACGTAATGGTTTGTTTGGGTTAAAGTTACGGGGTTTTAAAGTTTGTGGAAACACGTCATAAAATAGGCCATTTTTGAACATTTCTACGCCTATATTGGGTTTGTTTGGAAATAACAATTTTTCGGAAAAGTCACGTATCTAAAGGATTACCGATAAAATATTGATTTTTGAAAAAATGGCCTCAGTCCAATGTGAAAGTATCGATTTTCGGTTAAAAAAACGCTCCATTTTCGTTTATGAAAAAAAAACTACGCATCGGAAAATAAAATTTCTTCGTTCCAGCACTGCTTTTTGATATGTAAAAGAAGCTCGTAAGATTCGAAGTTGATCGGTGCGGTGATTTTTATAATAACCTACCTATAAACGCCCATAACTGACTCAATGTTGAACGAATAGTTCCAATTGGATGCTTGTAAATTTTCAGATAATATTTTTGAAATGTTGTATTTTTTAAATCCTTCGAAAACCAAAAATCGATATTTTCGAAAATTTCAACTGGGCGAAAGCCCTTAAGGGATAACACCACTCTAGCCGCAGAAAATAAGGCCTAATTTTAACAATTTATTTTGGGAGTATGAAAAAAGGAATAAGATTTCTTCTGAGAGGGTTTATTTATTAACACATTAAAGTATTTAAAAAAATGTATTATAATTTTTGTACAAAATGGCGGCGACAGAGCCCATCTTGAGAAACGTTTTTTTTTTCTACAAATAGCTTCACGGGAGGACGGTTTTCTCGTAAAGTATAAGACCTGGAACAAACACAAAAAAAATTATAATCTATATATTATTAGCTATGGGATTACGTAGGATTTTTTAAATCAAATTTTGAAAAAATGGCGCACTGTGAAAAAAATTAATCTATTTTTTGCCCAAAAAATAAGCAGTAAATTGTTTATAAAAACAGTTTACATTTAATCAAAAAACGGTTACGCACTCCCATAGAGAATGCAATTGTGAATCTACTATCAAAATTTCAAATCGATCTATGCCAAGGTGTTCGAGTGGTCCGTCCTCCCAGTTTGAAAAAAGTGGTTTCGAGAAAATCGCGTTTAAGGGGCGATATACACCTAGGAGTCGGAAGAAAAAAGTCATTTTTGTGATTTTTTTCAAGGAAAACTATTTGAAATTTCGGATTGGGGTTTTAATTATCCAAAACTATATACATTCAAAAATATGTTTAATTGTCTTTATTTAAAAATATCAAAAATATACAAGGATATTGTATGATCCTTGGAGCGTCGTAAAAAAATCTGCGTATACGGTACCCACTGGCGTTTCTTCAAAAATCATCTGAAAAAAAAATCAAAAAGATTATTAAATTAGATACTATAATCTAGTACTTGTCATAGCCGATTTTGAAAATATCGATTTATGACAAAATGCCGGACGTTTGAACATAAATAGTGATTTTTGGGCCAAAAATTAGTTATTATTTTGTCTATAAAACAAAAACAGTAACGGAAAAAAAAATCCTATGACAAATACTAGATAATGGTGTATAGAATAACCACAAAAAACCTCAAAGCAATCGGTTCATTGGTTTTCGAGAAATTTTGGGTACCGATTTGAAAAACGTGGTTTTGAGAAAAACGCGTTTGAAAATTTGGGAATGAATGAATCTTGAAATTTGTCAACTTACATGGAATCATCGATACCAGGCCCATAGTGGAGGTCTTCTACGGTCGACGGAATGTTCATAGCTTCTATATCCTCGACCTCGACCATCTAGGTGTATATCTTCCCTTGAAGTTGTACGAGGCACCTGAAAGAAGTCCGAGACGCTGCGGCAAAATCGATAATTGAACCTTGTAAACAAAATTTTTCGCTACAGGACCAATTGCATATTGCTTTTATGACACCAAACTCTTCTTTAAGCAAAAAAAAGATTTTTCCAAAAGCCTAGAGCGGTGTTATCCCTTAAATAGCTCTATTTTTCTAATCGTATACTCAACGGTCGGCGAGTTTCGTTTTTCCTATTTATTATTCGTATCGAAAATATCGAGTGCGCGTAGTGGCGAGCAATCGAAAAAGAACTCTTTTTTTGTCAGATTTAGGCCACGAAAATCATTCCAATGTTTTTCAGGGTCCTCGTCGGAGATCTACAGCGTGAATCTGCAATTTGAAAAAAATCGTACAATTAGAAAAGTGAAGAATGAAAAGCAAAGGAATTTCGTTGCGTTTCAGCGACTCTTAAGGTGGGATATACATTTAGACAGGAAAAAATAAGCAATATCGAGCGATCTTTTAAACTAAGAAATAATTATTCTACAATTATCAAACTTCAGGTATACTTTAATAGTATATTTAAGTATACAAAACAATTTTTTTTTAATTAATTCATCATCAAAATGACGGAGCTGTGGCAGAGTGTTACAGCAAGGTCGCCGCGGGAGTTGTCAATCGGCGTGCAGTCTAGCTTCCCGTAGACTTTGATTTGCAAAAAAGTTCAAATATTTTTTCAGTTAGAACACGTATAGTTTCTATGTGACGGTAATTAAAATGAAGAAAATGCAAATTTAAGAAAATGGCACGCATTTACAAAAAAAATCAACATTTCACGCAACATTTCTGTAAAATGTGGATGAAAAAAGTAGTTTTTTTTTTCAATTTTTCAAAAACAATTCTCGTCAAGTAGAAGGTATCAACATTATCAATATTTCTACCAAGTTTCCACTCAATCGGCTTAATAGTTTTTGAGTAATCCTGCACGGCAATTTCGATAATTCAGTTTTGAGAAAAACGTGTTTGAAGTTCACGCCCGCTCCGAATCCGAGCAGTGAGGCACAGCATTGACGGGCTGTAACGTTTGACGTTTTTCGAATTTCGCTCTGAAACTTTAGGAAAATCTTCTACATATGAGGCGATCCATGTCACTTCAGACAGTAAAAAAAAATCCACAAGTAATTTTGAATAATCGAGTTACTTTATTGAAAAATATTCACCGAGTGTCGACATTTTTAAAAAAAAATTCTGACGTTTTTTCTCGTCGATTACCATTTTTTATCATTTTTCCATTCAAATGGCTGTATCTTTGGCAAGATTTGACGTATTTACATTCGTAAAAAACGAAAATGTGCGTCTTTTTATGGCCTTCCAGAAAAAAATTAATTAAGATTTTATTGAGCAAGTCGAACGTCCGTTTGAGGTCAAAATATGCAAAAATATTTTTTTCTCAAGGAAAGGCACTCGTTATTTTATTTATAAAAATTTCCCCGAATGGTGAATACGAAAAAAGGGATTTTTTGGTATTTTTTATATTATGCGATTTCTAAACACCGTGAAGTAATAGCTTTTTTAAATTTTATTTCTTTAAATTAATATTCGATTGAAGACTGTAAAGCACTCGCTGTATGTTTACAAGGTTTTTGAAATACATATGACATATATGTATGAATATGTATTTTCATATGAATACATATGACATATATGTCATATGCTCCACACTCTTCAATCGAATATTAATAAAAAAAATTTAATTAAAAAATAGCTGTTACTTCACGGTGTTTAGGAATCCCATAATATAAAAAGTACCAAAAATCCGTTTTTCGTATTCACAATTCGGGGAAATTTAAAAAAATAAAATAAAGAGTGTTTTCCTTGAGAAAAAAAATATTTTTGCATATTTTCCCCTGAAACGGACGTTCGACTTGCTCAATAAAATCTAACTTAATTTTTTTCTGAAAGGCCATAAAAAGACGCACATTTTCGTTTTTTACGACTGTAAATGCGTCAAATCCTGCCAAAGATACAGCCATTTGAAAGGAAAAATGTTTAAAAATGGTCATCAACGAGAAAAAACGTCAGAATTTTTTTTGTATTTCGACACTCGGTGAATATTTTTCCATGAAGTAACTCGATTTGTCAAAATTATTTGTGGATTTTTTTTACTGTCTGAAGTGACATGGATCGCCTCATATATAGTTCTATCGTTTAAAGGAAAAAAAAGAAATCGATTTTTTTATCGTTGAAAATGTATATCCCGCATTAAAGGTCAACACCATTGGTTCAGACTCTTACGGTTCTCTTTTCCAAGCTGCAAATCCTCGCGTGCTCCTTTGTTTCTTGCCACTATGCGCATTCGATATTTTCCTTAAGACGTACATTCGTATGTGTGTGTGTGCTCACTTTGCCCGTGCGTTTATGTATGTGTCTGGTGTTTATTTCTCCACGCGCTTGAAAATCGTAGAATGTGTCTTTTGTCTTCGATAAAGTTGTATCGAGGCTGGGCAATCGTGTCGATCCTACGTGGGGCAAATTTGCTGCTCGGAATTCTCATTTACTTTCTTTCTTTTTGTCTATCACAACTCGGCACTACAATGATTGATTTTACTTTCACAGGACGGTATTTTATCATTCGCGATGTTCTTTTCGTTGTTGTTGTTGTTATTGTCAGTTCAGTCTCCTTTTTGTTTCATTCGCAATTTCACGAGTAACGATATTCGATTAACAAGGATATCATCACGACGTACATTCATTGACGCTTTGGATTTTTTTTTGCATTCGCGCGTCCGCTTGTTTTGCGTTTTGTTTTTCTCTCCAATTCTAACACAACGAGAGAAACGAGAAAAATGCAGGTGGAGGAATCCGTAATAAAATTTTGAAAAAGGCGAAATTAGGCGAAAATGGTTGACGAGAATATTGGCGGGATCGGGCGAGCATCACGAAAGAGAAAAAGAAGGATCGATTCGAAACGTGAGGCGAGGGGGCGAAGGGACGGGGAAAACGTTTCGGAGGAATGAGTGACGAGTATTTTTTCAGAGAGGCAGAAGCAAGCGGGTTCTGGTTCAGCACCTGTCACTCCTCAGGCCAACAATCCGCCTTCTGTCGTTCCACCTCCCAGCATCTCCAGGAACCCCCTCAGAGGATCTAAATGTAACTGCTTTACTCGTGGATTACTTGACAAAAAAAAATGAAGGAAACATACAAACAACAAAAGAATACAAATGAATCCTCTCTTATTCGCAAATTTTTTTCTCAGCTCTCTTTCTCTTTTGGGAGTGTCTTTGCCTGTTTCTCTTATCTGTGGTAAAAATTGTCTCCTTCATAGTACGGATTATCGGTTTTATCGCGGCGGAATATCGTCTTGAATTTTCCTTTTCTTTCCTAAGAGATGACAAAAAATGCCGGAAGATTTTCTTCCTCGGCTGGCAGTGGGGGTAACTACACGTGTATTCCTCCACTATCTCTTGCACTCGCTTAGAAACTTCGATGTAGGCCCACGTTAGAAGTTAGCAACGCTGCTCGCAATTCGTCGTTTGCAAATTTTCGATTGTTCGAAGGGCTTAAGGGGTCTTCTCACTTTAGACGCTAAAAAAGGCTATTTTCATGCATTTTTTGATAGGCATATTATAGATATTGATATAAAAGTTGTTACACCTAATAAATACACTTTCGAAATACATTTTTTTTATTTGTATTTATTTAAGTAACAATTTATAGGTGAAAATGGTAGTTAAAAAATGGCCTAAAAAAATTGTAGGTCTGCGCTGTTGAAATCCCGGAGATGGATCATCATTTTTGGCAAAAAAAGTAAATATCAAAATTTAAAAAAATCCTTGATATGCGCTATAGCTATAGTTGAAAGAATATGTGGTTAAAATTTCGTAAGGATCGGTTCAGTAGTTTCGAAGATTTTATCAACAAGCCGTCGAAAAACGTTGTTTCGAGAAAAAACGCGTTTAAAGTTTGTTTCAGTTACATAAATAAATTCAAAAAAAAAATGTTAGGGATTTCGAAAGTGTATTTATTAAGTGTAACAACTTTTATATCAATATCTATAATATAAACCTATCGGAAAAATTCACGACAATAGCCTTTTTAGCGTCTATAGTGAGAAGAACCCTTAAGGGGGGGAAATACATGTAGACGACGAAAAAGTTTGCCAAATTTGATCATGTTACTTTTTCAAGGAACATATCGATTCATTTATGAAACTTTAGGTACAACTTTTATATAATTATGCTCTTTAAATACATTTTTTCATTAAAAATAATTGCAAAAGGGAGTTATGGCGCGGTCTTCCAGGAGATTTTGGCAGAAGTCCGTTTGTGGGAAATCCGATGACTTCAATGTCGATGTGAAAAATATGAGACAAGGATTTTTGGTATTTTAACATACAAATGCTGAAGTTGTATCTGAAAAACATTCAAAAAGTTAAAATCTGAAAAAATTGCACACTTCAGAAAGAAAATTTTTCATTTGACACAAAATTTTCGTTGTTTTTGGCAATCAAAAAGTGATTTTCATCAACAAGTAGGTACAAGTGTAAGATAATATTGTTATTGAGTTAGGCATACAATTTCAGCATGATCGGTCGACTGGTTTTAAAATTGTGTTTTCCAAAAACTTTTACAAAATGTAGTCTTGAGAGAAACGTGTTTGAAGTTTGCGGCGCGCTCCTATTTGTGATAAACATTTTACCCAAGAAATTCGATTTTTTTATGCCGCTACATGTATTTTCCCCCCTTAATTATCATTCGCGTTTTTTTTTCGCTCTACCGAAGGCCCTTGGCAATTATTTTGCCGTCTTTTGCCCAAAGAGGCAATTAAATGAGACTTTGCAAATGGTAGCGGCAACGTTGCCGACGTTCGGCCCACGATTTAGGTATTATATCCTCACAGTATTTTACTAACAGCAGCAGCCTATCAGCTTTTCATAATGCTAGAAGCGTCTTTATTACTTATCAAGCTCATTTGCCGTTCTCTCTCTGTCTCTCTCTCTTTCTCTCTCTCTCTCTCTCTCTCTCTCTCTCTCTCTCTCTCTCTCTCTCTCTCTCTCTCTCTCTCTCTCTCTCTCTCTCTCTCTCTCACTCACACACATGTACTCACACTCGCAAATATTAAAATCGTGTGCAAAGTGTGTCACTGCAGCTAACATCAAACGCTTTTGTAGAATAACACCTCACGCTCTACGTATGAATAATGTGCCAAGATTGACTATTAAAAAAGAAATGACAAAAAAGAATTCTAAATTGTTTTTCTAACAAACGTGTGGGCAAGCGTTTTTTTTTGTGTGCACATATCGGAACAGGGGGTTCTCATTGTTGACACACCAAAATGAAGGGGCAAAGAGAAGCAAATCGTTGTACAGCCTGAAAGTGAATCTGTAAAGATAAATACATAAACACGTGTCGCAGTCTCAATGTTGTACCATTTATGTTCCCGTCCAACATCGTCATTGTAACATTCTATTTTTTTTTCTTCTCTTTTGTTTAACTCCATTGCCACTTACCATTGGTCAAAGTGTCGTTGATTTTTCGTATTTACCGACGAGATTTTGATACTTCTCGTGATTAGTTTGCGATGTCGATCTCATCGGTTTAGCAAAGAAAAGAAACGAAAAAAAAAGAAGGGACGAAAAAGAAAAGGCCCGCAAAATACTTGAGCGATTCACGATGGGAGATTTATGGACTTGAATAACGTTGAGCAAAGGCGGCGGCTACAATGACGCGATGCCTAAGGTGAGCCGATTTTTACGGATCTTAATAACGCATGGCTCACAGGTGATCGTTTTGCGTTGTTTTTTTTTACTCAATTTTGTTTCGTCATTCGATCAGTTTTTCACAATTATACTTTGCCCGGAGCTCTTCATTCGCCTGTCGTTCCATTTGCGCTCTGGTGATCCCCGTTGATGAAACAATTTCGCGTGTGACTCGTTCGACGCGACGTTGACGAACGAATATTACTCATCACGTGTCGAACGAGAGTTGTTAGAAAAACAATTTAAGCTGCGTTCAGTTTCCCCGAAGTTGAAAAAGTAACGGTGGTAATTATGGTGGTGGGACTTCTTCGAAAAAATAAGTCTTGATTTGACAAAAAAAAATGTTTTTCTTTGGTTGAATATGCGCGTATAGTGAGCTATCTCGATCTATCGCTAAATTATTATTGTTTCACCGTTTTTTGTTTGTTCGATGCATCCCGCAATCTGCACCTTCTTGGACTATTACGAAACGCGCATATATGTGTGTATTTTTCTTTTCATCGGTACATTTCTAGCAACGTTTACGTATCTCCGCAACCGACGAGATAACGTTGGGGAACGGTGAATTTGTCTGGAACTGTTTGTTTTCCGTTACTCCTGGAGCATGTACTATCGGTACACTTTGCGTGTTCATTTCAAACAAAGGAAGAAAAAGATCGTTGCCATTCTCCGTTCTAATGTGCTCTTTCAACGCTTTGGCACAGGGTTCTTGAGAAGCAGACGAGAGAAGAGAAAAGAGAAGAAGGCCAAAAAGAAGAAGGACTCGCTCGACACCAGCAGCAACAAGGAAGAAAAGTCTGACCCGTCAGTATATGCATGCTCAGCAGACCTAGTGCGCTACACGTCATTTTTTTTCTTCTTACTTTCGTTTTAAGGTAGTTCTGTAGTTTCGGTCAAATCTTAGGAATTGGCTGAAATCTAAGTATGGTGTAGATACGACCTTCATGGACTGATGCCCAAAAATTCAATTCGATTCACCGTTTAGTTCATGAGATAATTGCAATTGAGTATGGGTATTTTTGTACGTTTCCCTATACCTAACACGTAAACCGATAGGAGTTTACTCGCATTTCTCGATATAGGTTCTAAACGGATCTTAGGATTTCAAAATAAAAACACACGTGTACGCAGTACTATTGTGGGATTGATTGAAAAAAAAATGATAAACTTGACCGTTTAGTTTCGGAAATATCGACTTATGAAAAGTGGTAGTTTTATTCCACGCCGAACTTGGGCCCAACCATCTGTAACGGAATGGCAACAGTTGTACGCTACAGCCAGCTGATCGGCGCGTGGTCTGGGAACTCGAAGCGTGTTTTTTTTCCCCGAGTTCTAGTAATTCTGAGACGGATGTGAAATAAATGTATTCTGCAAACAAATTTAATTTGTTCAATTTATGCATGTATTTATGCATGTATTTGTCTTTGTTACAGCGAATACAATTTAAACTGTCGGCAAGATGTTGTAAATCCACGATCCGAGGTCCTTCGACAGCGAATTTTTGTTGCTGATCGTTGAGGTTATGGTTATTCTCATCGCGTTTAGCCGCATTTGCTTGACACATGGCTGCCACAGCTTTCAGTCTTTTAACAAGCGCCTTTTTTCTTGTAAACTTTCCTTTGTATCGCATTTGGGTCGACATTTTCACGCTTTTTTTTATTTATACAAAATATTTCGCGAAAGACGCATCGTAGGAAGCTCAACGCTATGACTGCAGGAAAATCGCGCTGTTGCCACGATTACAGCGCCGCTCTCTATACGAGTATGAGATCTATCTATGCATGAGGTGCGAATGTGTGGGACATATAGAGGGTACAAGCTCTGTCAACAATGTACAACCAACAGCATCATATAGCCATTGGATGTTACTATACGCTTCGACCGAAACTTTTGGCTCATACGTGTACCTACAGAACTACCTTAAATCAAGTTTTAGGACACGAAGTATTCAAATGAACGTGAACAAAAAAGAGAATCGAGCACTGGGCTTGCTGTTAATACGGAGTGGAATTTGATCTTTTTCGAAAATTGTACGCTCTGCTCACCCGAAACAGGGAGGAGAAGGACGAGAGCAGAAAATCCGAGACACCGACACCTGAGGTGGACGAGGACGGTTTTTGCATAAGACCGAAACCCGACCCTTGGGAAAATGAGAAAGGATTCTACTCTTCGTCGGACACGGAGTCGGAGGACGAACGCGAGAGGAAGATTCGGGTCGAGATAAAACCGTTGAGCAACGGTGGAGCGCCGATGAGCGCCAGCGTCGACGAACTGCGAGCTACCGTAGAAAATTTGTCGCTCTCGCCAGCGCCCACAGTAAGTTCGCGCTCGCAAAAACAACTGGATGTATCGTACTATTCAGTTTAATAAAAAATCCGCCACACGCAGCAAAACTACCGTCACGTAGGAAAACAAAAAATCAATAAATTGAGACGCGTATGCTATTAAGGGGTCTTCTCACTTTAGAGGCTATAAAAGGCAATTTTCTTCATTTTTTTTTATAGGTTTATATTATAGTTATTGATATAAAAGTTGTTACACTTAAGAAATATCTTTCGAAATACATTTTTGAAAAATTATTTATTTAAGTCACTATTCATAGACGGAAATGGTGATTAAAAAATGTCCTAAAAAAATTGTAGGTCTGCGCTGTTGATGAAATCTCGGAGATGGATCATCCGAAACAAAAAAATCAAACGGTTTTAGATTCAGTATGTTAATGGCTATAGCGAATATCATACGGTTTTTGATATATACAAAAATAACAAAATGGCGGACATTTTTCGATAAAAACGTTTTTTTCACCGTTTTTGGCAAAAAATAGTATATATCGAATTTTTGAAAAAATCGTTGATATGCACCATAGCTATAGTTGTAAAGAATATGTAGTTAAAATTTGATAAGGATCGGTTTAGTAGTTTCGAAGATTTTATCAACAAGCCGTCGAAAAGCGTTGTTTCGAGGACAACGCGTTTAAAGTTTGTTTGGGTTACATAAATATATTTAAATTTTTTTATGTGTTTCGAAAGTGTATTTATTAAGGCGAGATATACATTTACAATGATCAAAAAATCGATTTCTTCTTTAAACGATAGAACTATATATGTAGAATATTTTCCTAAAGTTTCAAAGCGAAATTCGAAAAACTTCAAACGTTACAGCCCGTCAACGCTGTGCCTCACCGCTCGGATTCGGAGCGGGCGTGAACTTCCAACGCGTTTTTTCTCAAAACTGCATTATCGAAATTGGCGTGCAGGATTACTCAAAAACTATTAAGCCGATTGAGTTGAAACTTGGTAGAAATATTGATAATATTTGTAACTTCTACTTGACGAGAATTGTTTTTGAAAAATTGAAGAAAAAAACTACTTTTCAGCTCCGTCATTTTGATGGTGAGTTAATTTAAACAAATTGTTGTGTATACTTCAATATACTATTAAAGTATACCTAAAGTTTGATAATTGGAGAATAATTATTTCTTAGTTTAAAAAATCCCCCAATATTGCTTT
The DNA here is from genome assembly GCA_944452715.1 of Ophion slaviceki. Taxonomy (NCBI): domain Eukaryota; kingdom Metazoa; phylum Arthropoda; class Insecta; order Hymenoptera; family Ichneumonidae; genus Ophion; species Ophion slaviceki. The sequence continues at coordinate 46,277,991 of OX101784.1, forward strand.
TTTCTCGTCTAAATGTATATCCCGCCTTAAGTGTAACAACTTTTATATCAATATCTATAATATGAACCTATGAAAAAAATTCAGGGAAATAGCCTTTTTTAGCGTCTAAAGTGAGAAAACCCCTTAAATGTGGACTGGAGGTAGAGGCTTTCTGCGTCACGTTTCACTACCGGAGAGATTTGCAATGTTGCTAGATCGGCGGCAGGCATTCAATGCACGCAGTCTTTGTCGACAGTAGTATAACCAGTCGACAATATACAATCTGATAATCCATTAATAATTCCATAAATTTATCTATGACCCGTCTTACATCATTAAGAGCTTACACCTAGCTGACATCTTTTTAAATATCGAGTTGAGACGATTTCTCAGAATGGAACATTTCAAAAATAGTCTCTGAAAATTTCAAGTCGATTCGTTCAAAATTGAGGGCGTTATGGGCGTTTATAGTTAGAGTTCGTGAACCGGCGTGCTTTAAGGAGGTACAATCATTAGGAAGAATCCAACTTTCAGGTTAGAATTTTTTGTATAATGTTGATTAATATGCTATGCACTTTTTGGCAAAAATTGAGCTATATCGACTGTTCAGTTTTTTTTTGTAATGAAATTGCAAAGTCGACCACTTGGAGGTAACGCAGCACGTCGTCTTATGAAGACGGTCGACCGGAAGTGCGGTGATCACGGTTTTGCTGCTTACGTATCCAACTAAGGTTGTTGGAAAACCGAAATTTGATAAATTAAACATAATTGGTTTTGTGAAAAATCGAAAATCGAACTTCACCGTTTAGTTCAAGCACTACAGCATAAGAAGATTTCAATTTCCGGCTGAAAATGATCAAAATGACGAAATAGCACCCACAGACTTGGCAACGTCGGGCGTAACACCTGATTCGTTTGGCGAGCATAACCTAGCTCTGCACCATCACCGAACCTTTCACATCAATGAGTCCCGAGTGCCAACTTTCAGCATCACAAACGCGACGTTGTCAGGTCTTTGTTCAAAATCCCATTATATTATTTATGGAGTTTGGCAATTGATCGCGTATCAATAACATGTTCAATTATCATTTCACCCATTGTATTAAGGCCTTATATACACGATTCCGCCGATTTTCGAAAGTATTTTTCTAGACGCGGTTAAAAAAAAAGACGAATATATTGACAACATTTATGCACATGGTTAAGTATATGTAAAAAAAAATCAGAAATATTAACAAATGGCGGAGATATGACATAATAAAGCAATGTATTTTTTTGCGCGCGCCTTGATGGTGAAAGTTCTCGTCATCGATGTGGGTGTCTGAAAAAAATGAACATATTTATAATTGCATACTAAATATATCTTCAGTGTGAACCGACAATATTATTTAAAAAAATATTATAATAAAAATTTGAAACTTACAATCTTTTTACTCAATTTTCTGTCGGCATTTTATTTTTTATATTTTTTTGTGTCATTGAAATTTTTGTTTCTGTGGTTCACACGATAGGTGATGATACTAAGAATATGTTATAAACATTTCAAAGCGATCTGAATCTTCGTTCAAGAGTTAGAACTTTCACATGGTTCAAAAAAGTGAATCATGTATAAACGGATTTGAAGTTGACGATCGGGCGCGCCGCTCGGTATCTATTATAAATGTAATCTTACCTCATTTAATAGCTTTACAGAACTTTTCAATTCTGTAAAGCTTAAAATATTCCTAATCGTTCAGGCTAGTGGAATCAAAAATAATTTAACAAATGAAAATTTTCAAAATACTTCGCGTATATAAGGTCTTAGGCCACAGTAACGGGTATAAAATCATGTGCGAAATCAACAATTTTTTTTCGTACGAAAAAGTGGTTCACTCATAAAATTAATTACACATCTATTTAGTATGAATATCAAGATGTTAGAAAAAATATATATATATTTTTTTTTTTCGATGTGCAAAATGTCCGGCTACTAATATTTTATTTTGTTATCTTTTTTTAGCCGTTCCGCGGCGTGACATTTGGCGTCTACAATTTTTTACCTAGAACGAAAAACAGAAATTCCCGTCAATCTACATTAGAATACCTAGAGAAGTACGTACGGAATTTAAAAAAATATTGTTTTATTCAAAAGTTGTAGGTATTTGAACTTGAGAAATGAATTTTCAGTGAAAAATTTCGTTATAACTGCTCATAAAATGAAAAGTTTTCTATTAATTAGAAAATCCGTACGTACTTCTCTGCGGAATGCAATTAGGAACATAACTTTTAAATTTGAAGTAAATCGAGTAAAAATTGTTGAAGTTATTTGTCACCCAATTGGAAAAAAGCTTTTTCCAGAAGTTTCGAGTAGTCGGCCATTTTGTACATAAAAAAAAATTCTAACAACTTGATATTCATACTAAAAAGATGTGTAATTAATTTTATGACTGAATCACTTTTACATACAAAAAAATGTTAAATTCGCACATGATTTCATACCCGTTACTGTGGCCTAAGGCCTTAAGGGCATGTACAAGGTCAACATAACCTCACAAATTTTCCAACCCAATTTCCTCATAGATGGTTACATTTTTTAGGAAAAAAAAAGCATTAGGCTCCGGAGAATTTCCTGACGCAGAGCTGGGTGGGGGTAAAAATTTCGAATGACCAAATATAGAACGACAAACATTTCGAAACGACAGAATTATGAACTCTCAAAATAACGAAGGTTAAATCATTCGAAATTTTATCTTTCGACTGATAAAAAAATCGAATGACTATAAATCGAACCATTATTTATTGGAGAGGTAATTTATTAGAAAACGAATATTCAGATTGTCTGAAATTCGGAACATAAAAATACAGAATCGAAAAATGTAGAACACCCATATCTCCGAAACAGAAAATAGCGAGTGCCTAATATGCGTAATACCGTCTATGGCGAAAAGCAATATATCGAAACGCAAAATGTCGATGGCCCGAAATGTAGAACGCCGAAAGGTCGAACGACCAAAATGGCGAACGTGGTGGGGCCCGTCACGTGGGATGACTGTCTTACGATATTTTAGCCTACAGTCCGCCAGCGCCATCTCGCAGCTTCACTCTGAGGCGCAAGTGACGTATTGCTCGATTCGCCATTCGGGCCGTTCTACATTTTGACCCTCCGCGATTTCAACCACTCGACTTTTTGGCCGTTCGCTTTAATGATTTTCTGCATTGTGAACCATCGCCATTTTTTTAATTCGGAGAATTGTCGTCTCGAATTATTTGGTGTTATGCATACAGGCCCATCGATTTTATGTTTTTCGATATTGTATTAAATCTGATTTTTTTTTTTTGCTATATATCAACTTCCGAGATGTTCATATTCGTAATTGTTATTTTCGACTTCACAGGCTCTAGTAAGATTGATCTATCTATATTCGAACATTCGTCATTTTCGAATTCGACATTTTGGCCCATCGGCATATCGATCGTTCGACATTTTTCCCCCCACCCGCAGAGCTTAATGATTTCCTTTTGCCCTAAATATTATTCATCTCTGAGGAATCTCTGTTCGAAAATTTCAGCTATCTCTCTCGCACTCATATGTCACGTGGTACATCTTCTACTGCGCCTTAATGTAGAAGAAAAATTGAGACTGCACACGATTTCCCAGAAAAAATTCACGAAAATTCCTCGATGATTTTCCTTTCGTAATATCACCTTTGAGAATAACATGGCAAAATATCAATTTTCCTATGCCCCTCACCGAGCAGCGCTCGATCTTTTAGGCACTATCAACGCTATCTTCGAAAATATCTAAAATATTATCGTTCTGCGCGTCTACCTGACTCGTCCAGTGGCTACATTTCGATTTTTTTTTTGTTAATTTCCATTAATCCAACACCTTACTTGTTTCAGGGACGCAGAGGATCGAACACGGACTCGGATCACCACATGAAAAGATCGCAATCGGTTTCACAGCAATTGGGTGGAAAGCCAAGCTCCGATCTACTCGGCCTAAATCTCTTCAACCCGAGCAGCACTCCGTCGAGTGCCTCGACACCCACCGGAAGTCATCCTTATGCACCGTTGCAAAGTCCACCGGCTCTCTCGACATCGCCCGTGCCACAATCGGCACCACCGATGTCCGCACCTCCAACACATCCACACACGCGATTCCCGGGTTAGTTCTGTTTGTTTTTCTTAAAAAAATGCGACTTAAGGTAATCCTATCGCTTCACACTAACCATACCACTGATCATACTTAAAACTTGTACAATTTATATTTTTAACATATGCAAAAAAAATAATTTTTAATAACTAAAATTTTCCATGTGTAAACTGCTTAATGAATGTTCACATTTAAATAGAAAAATGAAAAAATAGTTATTCCAACGATTCGCGCAGTATTTCTAGGTTTGATATTTGGTAACATTGGTTCTGTCTCCGTCTCTTTTTACTCAACCAGGCGAGGTTAACCTCCATGCTTTTCAATGTGGATCTGTCAAAACAATGTCAGGTGCGGGAAATATAAAGCATTGTATTCGGGCCACGACTGGTCAAAAGCGTGGAAAATTTGTGTCGGCGAAATATGTCGGTTAAAAATGAAATATGTGTGGAAATTCGAATGAGTGAGATGAGGTTAGGACTGCAGTCAGCTGTTGCCTTGCTGTCACGTCTCTTTATCGTAGCAAGTGGTAATAAACCCAATACCGGAAGTTCAAATTAAACTTGATATTACGTAAAAATTAGGTCAATAAGCGTAATTTTTTCTGAGAGCATTGGATTACTACAAGTGTTAAGTATGTAAATCTGATTATTTTTATGAATCTGACGGGTCCCACTATTATATACACTTTTGTAGCGACTGGAAATTCGGTCTTTGTATGTGGTCTCGGAATTCCTTCACAAAAATACGCAATTTTTATATTTTTTTCTTTGTAATTAGGCCGATAACCGACTCTGAAATTTCACAGAGACGATTACCAATATATTTAGTGAAGCTCAAAAAAATATATAAAAATCGTATGGATTGAAGCCTGGCGATAGAATCATCTTAAGGCCGGATATACACCGGATATTTAGACAATTAAAAAATCGGACGGAAAAAAATTGAGCAATTTTGAGAGATTTTTTGAACTAATAAATCATTATTATACTTTTATTAAAATGTAGGTATGCTTTAATAGTATATTTAAGTATAAAAAACAATTTGTTTATATTCATTCATCGTCAAAATGGCGGAGCTGTGGCAGTGTTTCAGCAAGGTTGCCGCGGGAATTGCGAATCGGCGTGCAGTCTAGCTTGATTTGCAAAAAAATTCAAAACATTTTTCAGTAAGAACGTGTATAGCTTCTATTAGACAGTAATAAACATTTTTTTAAAATGCAAATTTAAGAGAATAGCATGCATTTACAAAAAATTTAACTTTTTACGCAACATGTCTAAAATTTCGATAAAAAAGTCGTTTTTTTTTTAATTTCAAAAACAATTCTCGTCTAGTAGAGGGTAACAATATTATAAATATTTCCACCAAGTGTCAACTCAATCGACTTAATAATTTTTTAAAAATCCTGCACGCCAATTTCGAAAATGCAGTTTTGGGAAAAACGCGTTTGAAGTTTCAGCCCGCTTCGAATCCGCACAGTGAGGCACATCGTTGACGGGCATTTGAAGTTTTTCGAATTTCGCTTCGAAATTTTGGGAAAATATTCTGCATAGCTCTATCGTTCAAAGAAAATTTTTAAAAATCGTTTTTTTATCGTTGTAAATGTATATCCCGCCTTTAGTGTATGAATTTTAACAAATAACTGTGGGAATTGTGAAGAAAAAATGATGATGCGCCGAATTATTTTGCGTCGCGTATAAGGAGGACCTAGTTTTTTCACTTGATTAGTCTGAAAAAAAAAAAGAAATTCGTTAATGCATTGTATTAGCTATAGTCTGACGATCGATTTTTTAAAACATTATTTGCTAGCACAATATTCATAACAAGTATTTTTTAATCGTGAAAAAAATTCAAGGTTTTTGCTTTTATCTGCCGAGAAAGATAAAAACAAAATGCTTTTTAAGACGGTACAATATAATGCATAAATACTATTCTTTTTTTCGCTTTCCACTAAGAAAAATAAATAACGACATCGTGTATTTGAATCTTAAGGGGTTAGACTACTGTGAATCAGGGTTATTAAAAAAAATGGTGTTGAAGGAATAAATAAAATAATTCAATAACCGTTTCGACATTTATTTGTATGTACATTAACAAAATTGTGTACCAAATATAATTTAAAAATATGAAAAATTCAAGAAGTTATAAACGATCTTGTAAAGGACCATTAAACGTGAGAGGCTCAACGGTGTACTTGATTTTATTCGCCCGATTAATCTGAACCAAAAAACGAGTTAAAAAAATGAAAACAGATAATATTGGCTAAGGCTTGACGGAGCTTTTTTGTTAACGTGTTTCAATCATCAAAAAAATTGATTTTTGAATCTTTTTTCTCTTGATTTATCGAGTAAAAGTGACATCATTAGTGTTAATAACTATTCTCAAGGTCAAGACTTAATCACTGTGACACTGAATAAGTGTACCAAATTTCAAGTCAATCCGTTCGTTAGATGTCGAGAAATCGTGTACACCGTTTTGAAAAAAAAAACATAATTTCGAAAAAAACGCATTTAGTTTTATTAGCAGTTCGATAGTTGTAATCATAAGTTTACCTTCAATCTGCGATCCCTGCACGATATGTTGGACCTTCCTCTTCAATTTGAGTCCGCCTCAAGCGACGAACGAGAGTTTGGCAATTTTCACAAGAGCCTAACGTCGTAAATTTGATTTTTCACGTACTTTTGATAATGGTGTCCCCAAACAATGGAATAGCATGAGATTGTTACTTTCAATCAATTCCCAAAATTGCCACTGATTTTTGCAATGTCACTGTAACTCGTCGAGATCTCTTTTGATCTCTGAAAATGGGTGAAGGAGGGAATATCGTTAATTTTTATCGAATGTTTATTTCAGAAGAGCCTTAAGGCGTTAGGTCACAGTAACGGGTATAAAATCATGTGCGAATTTAACATTTTTTTTCGTATGACAAAGTGATTCACTCATAAAATGAATTACACATCTATTTTGTATGAATACCAAGCTCTTAGAAAATATATCTATTTTTTTGTACAAAATGGCCGACTGCTGATATTTTCTTTTGTTATCTTTTTTTTTAGGCGCTCCGCGGCGGGGCATTTACATTAGAATACCTAGAGAAGTACGTACGGAATTTAAAAAAATATTGTTTTATTCAAAAGTTGTAGGTATTTGAACTTAAGAAATGAATTTTCAGTGAAAAATTTCGTTATAACTGCACATTAACTACTCATAAAATGAAAAGTTTTCGATTAATCAGAAATTCCGTACGTACTTCTCTGCGAAATGCAATTAGGAACATAACTTTTAAATTTGAAGTAAATGGAGTGAAAATTGTTGAAGTTATTTGTCACGCTAATTGGAAAAAAGCTGTTTCAAGAAGTTTCGAGTAGTCGGCCATTTTGTACATCGAAAAAAATAAAATCTAACAGCTTGATATTCATACTAAATAGATGTGTAATTAATTTTATGAGTGAATCACTTTTTCATACGAAAAAAAATGTTAAATTCGCACATGATTTTATATCTGTTACTGTGGCCTGAGGCCTTAAATATAATATATTTTGATGAAAATACGAATTAAATTAGTGAAATCTCGTATGTTATAATATATTTTTATGAAAATATGAATTACATTGGTGAAATCTCGTATGTTTTCGATAGAAGGGGATCTCTTTTCGGAAGTTGGTGACATCACGCCAGCCTTGCCGCCGAAGCAATCGGTGTCCTCGACGCCCACCGGCTCGATAGTAATTCCAAGACCGCCGTCCCGTCGTGGCGAGGGTACGTCACGGGGGAGAATGTCACCGGCGACGATATCACGGGCCGATAGCGTAGCGAGCTTGGAATTTCGCACGGCGGGTGTCGGTGTGGGATCGTCGCGAGGCCCGTCACCCTTGACAATCGGACTGGCCGATACGATTCCCCTGGCGGTTGCATTTCACGAGATCATACACTCGTACTTTCGCGGCACCGACGAGACGCGCTGTCAGGTTAAGCTCAGCGGTGACATGATGCTCTCTTTTCCCGCTGGGATCGTCGCCGTACTCGCGAACAATCCGAATCCGGCAAAGCTCACTTTTCGGGTACGAAACAGTAGCAGACTCGAGAGACTCTTGCCCAACAATCAACTCGTCAGCATGTAAGATTTCCAAAAACTAAACGTTTGCACACGCAACATTTCGTTTAATTTTCGTGTCTCTTTGGCGTAAAAATACTAAGATTGCCGAACGAAGGGTTAAGCGACCAGTGAATCGACGAATAACGACACTGTAGGATTCAGATGGATTGTAAAATGGAAATACAGGATTGGGCTGAATGCAGTCCCTGATTTGAAGGGTAAATTGAAAAGAAAAACGCTTCAAGAGACATAAAAAAGATTTTTATTGCTCAAAAGTACACATGATACCGTTTTTTTTTCATGGTGTTTTGAAAATGATACCGTCTAAGTGGCGGCCTTGGCGAGCAATACACATTTCGAGCCTTTCAAAGAAGTTTTCGGCCACTCTTCCCAACATATCTTGCGGAATTCCAGCAATGACGTCCGCCTTCAGAGCTTCGCGGGCTCGAGGTCGAAGTTTGTATACCCCAGCTTTGACGTATCCCCACAGAAAAAAGTCACACGGGGTGAAATCGGGGGAGCGAGGGGCCATGGAACATCCCCCCGCAAAGAGATCAGGCGACCGGGAAAAAGCTCTTGCAAAATGTCGCGTGAACGACGGGCAGTATGAGCGGTGGCTCCTCGTTGAAACCAGAAGGCTTCTGTATCGTGTTCCTCGACATACTCTTCCATTCTGGGGCGCAGAAGGTTCTCCAACATCTCACAATAACCGGATCCGAAAAACCCTCTGCGTAGCCACAACGCTTTCCCCGTTTTTAAGGCGCTACCCCCACTTGTAGCGCAAAAAAAGGCCTTTTTCATGAATTTTTTTAAAGAAAAATACAAAACTTTTTTAATCGATCAATATACCATCTTAAAGAACACATCTTGAAGAACTTTCAGTAATTTTTTTATTGAAAAATATTACATTGTTTAGTGGCAAATGGCCGTCAATGAAATAATGTTTTTATATATACGGTTTGCGGTGACCAACATTGCGGCGAAGTGGATCATCTGAAAAAAAAATGCGGATGGATTTAGTCAAATATAAGTATAAACTAGTCTTTAATCGAAGGATTTTAAAAAATATTCATTTTTCACAAAATGGCGGACAGTCAAAGTTAATGGTTCGATTTTAACGAAAAAAAAACGGCCGTTTTTTTGCTATAAAACGGCCATTTTTTTCGAAAAAAAAATCGAACGATTAAAGACTACATTTTTATGTATTAAATAAGCCTGCAAAATTTCAAGAAGATCGCTTCATCAGTGTTCGAGTAATCTTGGTCACCGACTTCAGAAATGCCATTTTGAGAAAAACGCGTTTAAAGTTTCAATTTCACTTTACACGAAGAAAATATTTTTTTTTGTAAACTTACATAGAGTCATCTATTCCGGGCCCATACAGAAGTATGGGCCCGGATACTTATACTTAAAAAAAATGCAATAAAACAATCGATTTTTTCAAAATCGCAAGTGGGGGTAACCCCTCAAATAACGTCTCTACAACAAAGCCCCGGTGCTCACCTGACCACGGCATGGTGATTACTGAGAACGGTATTCCCCCCCCCCCCCCCCCGACCTAACCGCACCTGCCCCGCCTCTGTACTCGGTGTGGGGACCCTTCAGTGATTTTTTGAAACTTCGGACTGCATTCTGCCCCGCCTTGTATTATCCAAACGAATTTTTCAATGGCTATAGATACCAAAAGATATTATTCTAATGGTAGACAAATTATTAGAAGCAATTGCAACAGATAATATGGAAGGAATTGACAGATAAGTAGCGCAATGACTAAATCGCTAGTGAATGAACGAAATAACTAGTAAATGGACGTGTAGTGTAGACGAACGTTGTCAAGCAAAATGATTTATTTTCATTAAATGCTAGATTCGGAGATCACTGTGTTGCAAAATAATTATAATATTCTTACACATGTGAGTATTATATCCGTTATTACGATTTTGTAGAAAATACACAAAGCTTTTTTGCATCTTAATTCTGAAAAAAAAACGACCAAAGTTTGTTTCGACAAAGCAAATAGAAAATTAAATTTTGCCAAAAATAAACAAAAAACGAATGAATTGATTTTATGACAACATTCAATGAAATGTACATTGTCATACCTTAACAATAATTAATTCAGCAATGTTCAGCAGATAAGCTACATTTTTTACTCTGCTTTGAGAATGATCAGAGCAGAGCCAATATGTGCACTGACTGGAAAGAGGTTAGAATACAGCACCAGTGAATAAACATGTCTAATTCTGACCGATTATTACAAATTTATTTAACATTTTTTCATAAAATCAATGATTGATTATTTCTCAATAATGAAAGTAATACTTACTCCCAATACTTATAAAAACTTATAAACTTATAAAAAGATTGATTATTTCTTGAGTAATGAGAGTAGTACTTACTCTCAACACTTATAGAAACTATTGTTTCCGCGTTTTGAACACCTACTGTGCACAGCTGTATCGTAATTAAGGGGTTAGGCCACAGTAACGGGTATAAAATCATGTGCGAAATTAATAATTTTTGTCGTATGAAAAAGTGATTCACTCATAAAATTAATTACACATCTATTTAGTATGAATATCAAGCTGTTAGAATTTTTTTTTATTTCTTTCCATTTACAAAATGGCCGACTACTAATATTTTTGTTATCTTTTTTCAGCGCTCCGCAGCGTGACATTTAGCATCCACAATTTTTTACCTAGAACAAAAAACAAAAATTCTCGTCAATCTACATTAGAATCCCTAGTACGTACGGAATTTAGTACGGAACCTAGTACGTACGGAATTTAAAAAATACTGTTTTATTCAAAAGTTGTAGGTATTTGAATTTAGTTGTAGGTAGTTGAATAAATTTTCAGTGAACAAATTTGGAATAAAACTGCTCATGAAATGAAAATTTTTCGATTGATAAGAAATTCCGTACGTACTTCTTCGCGAAATGCAATTAGGAACATAACTTTTGAATTTGAAGTAAATCGAGTGAAAATTGTTGAAGTTATTTGTCGAGCCAATTGGAAAAAAGCTGTTTCGAGAAAAACGCGTTTAAAGTTTTAGGTACTCTATGGCCGTGCGAGAGGTGGGCTTACGTTATACGCTCAAAGTCGGTGAAAAAAAATGTCTCGCTATAAATCGAATAGTAACTTATTCTTATGATGATAAAGCACCGTTTTAGCGAAAAAAAAAACAGATTTTTGGAAAATTCTACTGTGGCCTTACCCCGTAAGTTGTCCGGTGTGCAAGTACCACAAACGAGAAAAATTCCGCGTGGCGTCGAAATTTGACATTAAACAAACGAAGCGGTTTCAATGACAGCTGTGATTTTTTTTCTTCTAAATAGTGATTCGTGTTTTTATCGACAATTCATGCTTTTTACTGATTTTGAATATAAATTAGCTTGTCATTCACTGGTCGATTTACCCTATTTAAAAACGTTAAATTGAACATCGGGTGTATGTGATATTCGGCCGATCGATTGTTTTTCAGTGACGCGACGCAGACTACCGTGGATAGTACAATATTCGAGTTCAACATGAGTGCCTTAACCACGTTGCTACGACGTCAAGCCGAGCAAAATCCGTCGGCATCGTATTTCAATGTGGACATTCTCAAATACCAAATTAGGAATAAGGAGGGAGCCGGCTCGTGCCCGTTTCAGATCGTTGCTTACTGGAAATGCGAGTCGACGCACACAGATCTGAAGGTATTGCACTTGCGTTTGAATTATATGTTACGTTATCCAGCTGGTAATATCGAAGGCCTTTGACTAAAGTTCTAAATTTAACTCGGCGCTCAAAAGGCATGGTCTTATTGGATGAAAAATCGTTCGGTGGCCACGAATTTTCCAGTCCCATCGATCCCCAGCCCTCATTTAGTCCAAGACAGGGAACCATTTATAATCTTCCTTCGTATGCCCTCAGGCTTTTGCAATCCTATCCATTTCACTGTTACCCCACACTTGTCACTTTCCCTGAGATTAGACGCGAAACCCCATATGTTCTATACAGCATCTACACATCCGGTTTGGCATCACCCTAATTTGCGTATTCGCAGATTGATTACAAGTACAACAGCCGGGCAATGGCCTCGCCAAGTCCGTTGCTCAATCTTCACGTAGCGGCGCCGATCGAGGGCGGCTTCAAAGGGCTCCACAGCAAACCATCGGCCCAATGGTTACCCGACACGAATCGCCTGTTGTGGAAATTTACGGAACTGTCGCAGCACAGCGAGGGCAACGGCGTTGGCTCGCTAAAAGCGAGGGTCGAACTCGAGCACGGGCCGGGTACTCAGGGAACTATATTTACCCAATTCAATTGCGAGGGAACGACCCTATCCGGTGTCGAGTTCGAGCTCGTCGGCTCCGGATACAGACTCAGCCTTGTTAAGCGACGATTTGTCTCAGGTGAGATGCAAATATCTCTGTAGGGGAAAAAAAGGCGAAAGGATTTTTTGACGTTTTCTTGTAAGCGCCTTCTATTTTATCGGCTCGATGATGAACTTGGTTCGTTTTAAGGGATAACACCACTTCAGCGGCAAAAAATAAGGCCTAACTTTGACAATTTATTTGGGGAGTATGAAAAAAGGAATAGGATTTCTTTTGAGAGGGTTCATTTAACACATATTCAAGTATTTTAAAAAATGTATTATAATTTTCATACAAGAGGCGGCGACAGAGCCCATCTTGGAAAACGTGTTTTTTTACAAATAGCTTCACGGGAGGACGGTTTTCTCGTAAAGTATAAAACCTGGAACAAAAACCAAACAAAAATCATAATCTATATATTATTAGCTATGGGACTACGTAGGGAGTTTTTTTAATCAAATTTTCAAAAAATGACGCGCTTTGAAAGAAACATCAATTTTTGCCGAAAAAATAAGCAGTAAATTGTTTATAAAAAAAAGTTTACATTTAATCAAAAAACGGCTACGTACCCCCATAGAGTATGTAATTGTGACGCTACTATTTAAATTTTTAATCGATCCATGCAAAGGTGTTCGAGTTATCCGGCCTCCCAGTTTGAAAAAAGTGGTTTCGAGAAAAACGCGTTTAAAGTTGTACGAGGCGCCTAAGAGAAGTCCGAGGCCTGCCGCAAAGTCGATAATGGAACCTTTGAAAAAAATTCGCTACAGGACCCATTGCATATGGTTTTTATGACCCAAAGTATTTTTTAAGCCGAAAAAAAAAGATTTTTCCAAAATCCTAGAGTGGTGTTATCCCTTAAGGTAGTACGAACACGAGGTCAGAGAGGGTGCGAGATATATTCTCGCACGAATCATCGCGTTACTATTTCTGTTTGCTCGTTTGCGGAAAATTCTTCGAAAACAATTGCCCGAATGACAATTTCTCTAGTACAATTTCCCGAAAGATGTATTTCCCCAATGAAGTATTTCCCAAACACAGTTTATCGAACGGACAATTTCTCGTAGACAATTTGCCGAATGAACAATTCCTCGAATACAATATCCCGAATAGACAATTTCCCGAATTTTTTTGTTTTTTGTTTGGATTTGTTTGGGTTGTCCATTCAGGAAATTGTCCATTCGGGGGACTGTCCATTCAGGATATTGCATTCGAGAAATTGTTCATTTTGGAAATTGTTTATTCGGTAAATTGTTTTCGGGGAATTGTTCTTTCGGGAATTGCATTTAAGAAATTGTTTATCCGGCCAATTGTTATCGAGAAATTGTATTCGGACAATTATTATCGAGAAATTGTATTCGGACAATTATTATCGAGAAATTGTATTCGGAAAATTGTCATTTGGGCAATTGTTTTTCGAAAAACTTTCCGCAAAGCCTGTTTGCTACCACCAACTGCCGAATTCTCATTGAAATATTCGGCAATCGCGATTTTCTTTTCTACGTCATTTTACTCCTCGAAATCTCTGGATCGCTTCACGATTTTTCTATCCGATATTCGTCTAAGTGCGAAATATTGATAAAACCGAATGAGAGAACGGCCATGGCAGCTTTTTCATAAGAAACCGCGGTAAATCTGTCCACTTCGATTTATTCGTTAATGGGTTACACCTCGCTTGTGGCCGGAATAAAGAGAAATTTTTGTGATTTTTTTTCTGTGATAACGCGTGCAGGTCTTCAACGTTTATTTTTTTAATATTAAGGCAAGATATACATTTAGACAGGAAGAAAATAAGCAACATTGAGGGATTTTTAAGCTAAGAAATAATTATTCTACGATTATCAAACTTTAGGTATACTTTAATAGTGTATTTAAGTATACGAAACAATTTTTTTTTATTAATTTATCTCCAAAATGGTGGCGCTGTGGCAGAATGTTACAGCAAGGTCGCCGCGAGAGTTGCGAATCCGTGTGCAGTCTAGCTTCCCATAGACTTTGATTTGCAAAAAAGTTCAAACATTTTTTCAGTTCATGTCAGAACATGTAAAGTTTCTATGTGACGGTAATTAAAATGAAGAAAATGGCACGCATTAAAAAAAATCAACATTTCACGCAACATTTCTGTAAAATGTGGATTAAAAAAGTAGTTTTCTTTTTCAATTTTTCAAAAACAATTTTCGTGAAGTAGAAGGTACCAATATTATCAATATTTCTACCAAGTTTCAACTCAATCGGCTTAATAGTTTTTGAGTAATCCCGCATGCCAATTTCGATAATGCAGTTTTGAGAAAAACGCGTTTGAAGTTCCCGCCCGCTCCGAATCCGAGCGGTGAGGCACAGCGTTGACGGGCTGCAACGTTTGAAGTTTTTCGAATTTCGCTTTGAAACTTTGGGAAAAAATTCTACATGTATAGTTCTATCGTTTAAAGAAAAAAAAAAGAAATCGATTCTTTGATCGTTGTAAATGTATATCCCGCCTTAAGCTAGATAGCCGCCAACATTACTCAAGTTTTCACGCACTGGCTCATGATGTGTAAGATATTTGAAAAAAAAAAAAAAACATTTAGCAACGATCCAACAACCAAGTGCATACCAGCATAAAAATTCGTTTGCGATTTTCAGGCAAGTACATATGCGACGGTGATTCAGATCCTCGAACGCGCTACGCCGCTCCGCCGTCCAGCATGGATTGACATTTGCCCGACTGGGCGCCCAAATGGGAGAGTTTGCCCACTTGATCCCTTTGCTGCTGATGCAACATCGTTCAGCTCATACTGCCGATATCTCGACGATCCAATAGTTGCCAACGATCGCTCGATCGACCTACGGCCCAGGGGAGGCAACAGGGGGAGATGATAAAGGAGGGCAAAGATATCAGAAGATACCGAACGAGAACGGATTCCCTCGTTGCTCGGTATAAATTGATCGTCTCTCGCGAATCCAGGATACAATTTTTCTTTATTGAGACATATATGCGGTAACACGTATTTGGAAAAGCCACGAAACAGTACAACTAACTTCAAGGACTATCGTTATATTAATTATTCTATTATACTTTCTATATATATACACGCGCATATATATTAGGGTGATTAAACAAAAAACGACTATTTTTTCCAATTCCCCTATGCAGTGGGGTGAAATAAGACGCCTGTTAAAATATAAACCCTCAGTATTAATAATTAGAGGTGCCTCATCTCGATTTTCTATTTTCTAAGCTAATGACATGAAGAAAACTTGGCTTGCTACGTTTGAATTTTTTAACTCGCGAACCTGTTAACGTACAACAATGGCCAAGACATATTTTTGTAGGAAATTGAACGCTCTATAAAAAAAAGGTCTTCTATCGTTTCATGATAAATCTACTCTTTCAAAAGTTATTCACGGTCAAACTTAAATGAGCTAATAGTACATTTTAAAATTTTTGGACTTTTCCGGCGAAACTGTCACAGAATGACATAAAACCTTTTTTGTAGATTATTTCATTTTCTATAAAAGCATCTCACTACATAATGTAAGAATTCAATAGTTTAATGGTTAACGGCTTCACATATTGATTTTTTGGAGAAAAGTTGCTGTTTTCGTGAAATCAATTGTTACATTAATCAAAAGTATGAATAAAAAGACGCCTTTTTTTAAGTTACTTTTCATTATTTATTTACAGTACGAAAGAGCTATTAAGATTTTGTTTTCATAACTTTTATATTTAAAGTTGAAAATTTTATTGGGCGAGAAAAAAATATAAATAAAACGGAGAAAAATGCTCATGTGTTTTACGCTTTTCGTCAACAGTAAACATTAAGAAGTTTCTTTATAAAAATTGGCGCTTTTTTTAAATTATATTTTTGGTTAATATTACAATTTCGCGGAAATAGCAACTTTTCTCAACAAAATGAATTTGTAAGGCCGTTAACTATTGAACTATTTAATTAAAAATGAAATAATCTACAAAAAAGGTACTATGACATTTCGTCATCTGATAGTTTAGCCGGAAAAATAAAAAAATATTTCTACTATAAGAAAAAATTTACTATAAGTTCAACTCTGACCTTGAATAACTTTTGAAAGAGTAGATTTATCATAAAACGATAGATCTTATTTGGAGAGCGTTCAATTCCCTCCAAATATATGGCTCGGGCATTGTTGTACGTTCACCCGTTGGCGAGTGACAAAATACAAAAGTGAGAAGTGATTTTTGTCTCCATGTTATTCGCACGGCAAGTAGAAAATCGCGATGAAGAACCTCTAAATATTAATATTAAGGGCCGATATTTCAACAGGCGTATTATTTCGCCTTACTGCAACTACCGAATAGAGAAATTTGAAAAAATAGTCGATTTTTTTAAATCCCATTGATATATATATATTTGTATTAGTTTCTCAATCTTTACGCGTACAGTTGTACGCGTAAACACATATTTCGTCCGATTTGTCACGCGGCCGTGCTGCCAAAAGTCAAGTTTTTTCGAATTCCGAAAGTACGCTAATTGTCCTCGTTAACGAATAACGATATTCGAGTTCCGAGGGAGGAGGGTGAGCATAAAAAAGTAATTTTCATTGAAAGCTTTGCAATTCGCGAAACTTTGGTATTTCCATTGTCGTATACGCGTACGGCGAAGCCTCCTCCCTCCCCGGAAGCTTACCGAAAACCTTGCCTCGTGGAAAGTTTTACATATCCGACAGAGAGAAAAAAATCTTCGTTATCCACGAGATCACGGTCGTGAGATTCGATTCTGTTTTTCCTTTGAAATGACGACGATCTATTCCGAATAATTGACTGTAAGAGCAACGCAATCTCTTCGACGAAACGGCTTACCGATATGAGAAGAATTATAACTCGTTCTTTTTGTTTTGCCTTAGTATCGCCGCTGATAGCTCTAACAGGAATCGAGAGTATTATAGGCCTTTGGGGCTTGAATAAACGAATATAAGAAAAGCGATAAGAAACAACAAGAAAAATAAGTGCAACTACGCTTTAGAAAAGGCCCAAGAGACGAACACAAAACTTAGTCCATTCCCTCACTAACCGTAAGAGTATGATGATCTGTCTCGCGACTGTCACTGGATCCTGGTAAGGATTCCTTCGAAGCTGTTTCAAGCGGTCTATCTGACGTTGAGAATCTTTTTTTTTCCTTCGTTTCCATTACTGACCGGTCTCGAAGGCAGTTTTCTTTCTTTTAATAAGCGCGGCCATTTCTAACGTCTAATTAAGTTATGGAAAAAAAGGAAACAGACGCACGCTTTTCGAAGCGTACAGGCTATATTATCGTGCCACACAAATGTGCACGTAGATGTATATAATTTTAAAGAAAGAAAATATCAAAAGCAAGGCTATATACATTACAGATAAACGATGAAAATAAGATCGAATGATATTTTTAACTATAAGGCTGAAAACTAACTCGATTCCTACCGGTCCGGCACACACGTACACGTTTTCTCTTCCAATTCGTTCGTTGGTTGTTTCAATCCGTTCTCGAACATCGCTCAATCCGCGCGTCACTCACGTTGATCGTCGTAAAACGGGGCAAAATCTTTGTATACATGTTTAATTCGGAGATTCGACTGAGCGCTCCTGTGATACGTTAACGTCACTAAAGAGAAACAAAGATCTTGAAAAAAGATTGAAACGTGTCTGTATGAGAGTCGCGTTTTGTCTGCGTGTGTTCAATAATTATGTTAAGCTGATTCGCCGGTGAAAGCGCCGCGTGATTTATTTCGTCCCTTCGGCGGAGAAGAAAAAAAACTCGAACATTGCGACCGAAGCGAGGGTTGAGAGCGAACGAAAAAAAAAAACTACGAGGAAGGGATCGTGTGTACGGAGCTCGAAACATCTTTCCGATTGCACGGACAAATGCGGGGAAAAAACGCTGTTACATGTGCAATCGCGTATATACATGTATAAATCAAGTTATACATAACGATTATACGTACCGAAGTAAATATAGTTGCGAATGAAGAAAGGAAACAATCAACTGGACGCGGACGGGGAACAAAGGAAGCGACGAGTCGATACAATATACACACGTTGTTACGTGCGATGGGATGATTGTTGTGTAAAAAAAAAGACGAAGGAATCAACGGTCCAGTTGGCATGTAATGTCTGTGCTAATAAAGATCTAGAATATTTTATATAAAATTACGCGTTCCGTATATTGTAACAAAATGTTTGTACAAATACTGCGATACATTTTTAACAAATCATACTTCTTGATATTCTGTTGCCGCCCGGATGGGAAATGCACCGTTTGAGGTGTATGGGAGTCTTACGGAAATGTTACAATGGTGATGAAGATTTGGGGCGTTTCGTCGTTTGTTCTAAACCTGCAGGCGAAATTTGCGATCGATCCGCCAATCCGTTGATGAATCGAGACATTTTCAATTTCCAATTTTGCATGCGTGCTTATGGGGCGTTTACTCTCAGATATGAGATGAAACACAATGGAAGACTCGTAGAAGACGGTTTAGGTTTTTCGTGAGGTGATTTTTCCCTAAACGGAAGTTTAGCAAAATTTCGCAATCATCCACTGCATAATTATAGTGTAATTAGTTGTAACGTACTGAAATTCTGCTCATCGTTTGGCTCTCTCGTACATTCTTGCTAAACGGTATGGCAACGCCGTAAACAGTTGCGCGGCTCGAAAATTGCGGCAGTCGTGAGGTGCGGCATGTTCACTCTCAACGAGTTTTGCCTTTAATAAAGTTAAATATCAATTCAAAGAGGCAATTCAAATTGGAGAGGAAGGTCTAACTGTGGTGCAGGAATGGCAGATTGAAGGTAAACTCATGATTACAACGATATAACTGCTAGTAAAACTTTAAACGCGTTTTTCTCGAAACTATCTTATTCGAGCTATCGTTTTTTTCGAAACTATCTTATTATCAAATATTTTGATAAATACGTAAAATATTTTTTAAAGTATGACAAATCACGGTGGTGGGAGTGGGAGAAGCCACGTATGTCGATGCGCGGGCGATGACAATCTTCGCTTGCGGAAGTCCTAAGTCCCGGCCAGGTGATCTGAACGAAAAAAATTAAACATTTCTTTAATTTGTACAATATTGTGTGTAAGTTGACCTAGAATCAAGAAGAAAAATTAAAAAATTAAAAAATTGTGAGCGATCGGAAGGAAGATTGTTTTTCCCCAAACAGTTTCGCAGTTTTTTGCTCACTATTTTTTTATTTTTCAAGTTTTTCTTCTTGATTCTAGGTCAGCTTATACACAATATTGTACAAAGTAAAAATATGTTTGTTTTTTTTTGCTTCAGATCACCTGTCCGGGCTTCCGCAAGCGAAGAATGTCATCGCCCGCGCACCGCCATACGTGGCTTCTCCCACTCCCACCACCATGTTTTGTCAAACTTTAATAAATATTTTGATGTTCAATAAAGACCGCTTAGACAACATACCCAATGTCAACATTCTATATTTAATACTTTTCGCATAAAAAATTGGTGAAAAAATCGAACATTTTTTGGCCCAACAAGGCAGAACCTTCTTTCAAATAAATAAATTAATTTTTTCAAATGTATTTTGAAAGTGTATTCATTAAGTGTAACAACTTTTATATCAATATCTATAACATAATCCTATCCAAAAAATCATGAAAACAGCCGTTTTTAGCGTCTAAAGTGAGAAGATCCCTTAACTGAAAATTCGAAGTTTGGTCCACATATTGTGCAACTTACGATTGATTTTACTTGGGATCCAGCAAATATATTTGAGAATGTCAAACTTTGGCTGCCTCGTACCTGGCCCGGTACTGTATCTTCCATACATCCTCAACCTCACAGTGCCTAAGCAACGCCATCCCCGAGCTACGAGGAACTCTAACCATTTTTTACGCTGCGAAAAGAATGAAAATGAGAAAATTTAATCATCGATTCTCGTGTTCCGCAGACTCAGGTACAATTGACGAAGTTTGACGTCAGATTCGAAAAGATCGAACAGAGTGTCCTCGTAGTTGGTCGGATCAACGGTATTTTCGTCCTGGAGATGACTCGTACCGTCGGCTCGTACTCTCTCAACGATCGCACGTGCCAGCATACGTTCGAGCTCCAACTTTTGACTGTCGAAGGTGAACCACAGTGCAAGGGCGCATCGTCGCCCTCGCAAAACTCCTTGTACACCGTGGAGATTATTCCCCGACGCCGAGAACGCCACCATTCGTCCGCAACGGGGCTTGATCGTGCTCTGAATTATTCGCGCCTGCGAATCAGCCGCGAACACGAATTCACCGCCCTCGAAATCCTCGTTCAGATATATAATCGCTGAATAATCGCGGAACGTGTAAGCCGGCCATTCCGCGGCGCACGTGCCGTTTTCCGCGATCATACAATTGTCCGCGTGTATGGCGTGACTCAAATTTCGACGATCCTTATTCGTCGTACCTGCGAATTCGAGTAGAGACAAAGCTTGTTTCAGTTTTCGGCTATTTATACTATTTTGATGGTTTTTCGGGTCGCGAAATGACTAAATGAAGGAATATATCGAGACAAAGTTTTTCAAGCTTCGAGTGCACGAGGAGACAACCTGGCTTTTTTCTTTAAAGTTGTACAGCCTCGCAAAGGAATGAACTTGCGACCAAAAACGTGGACTTCTTTTTTAAGGAGATTGGAGCGGTCCAGTTGGGTCAAATGACGGCTGATGATTTTTTTTTTTTCAATGAATCTTTCAAAGCTTCACATAAAATATGTAATTCAAGTGCAAAATTATGCATTTATATATTTTTATTACTTTAATAACCAAAACTTTTATGTTACTACCAACTTGCAAAAGTATAACATTATCGATGATTATTGTGAAAAAAAAACTGCGCGAAAGTTTTATACAACTCAGAATGAAATTTTGCGACATTTATAATGATGCCTATTTATATTTATTTCACGAGATTATTTGTTATAACCATTAATAAATACTGAGTGTTGCCGAAATACGAAAACTTCGCGGACATTGAGTTTATTCTTCATTCGCCAATCAAGATTCGTAATTTTTTTTATCAAACTTTGATGATTCAACATTGAATATACATGGTTTACAATGGGCAAGTTGGGTCTTTTTCTTCTAAATGTGTACAAAGGTTTAGTTTGCCTTAATCCGTTGTTAGAAATGGTTTATCTTGGTGCTAAATAACCAGTAAAATTACACCACCCCAAGCGTGAACGCCTTGTCCATCCAACCGCACGTAAAGTTACATACATAAAACTCTATTTTATCTCTGGTGTTTTGCGCTGGAAAAATTTCGAACATTCGTAAACACTCGATATCGACTATACATTAACATCTATATATTTTTTTAAGTCTTGGATTGTGACTAACGCTCCAACCTCATTAAGCTTTTTTCTTTCAGGTAATTATGGGCCGAAATTTACCGGGCAGGGCTGATCGGCAGGCCAAATGTGTATAGGTGAAATACAGGTGACGATGAAGGTTGAAATACCTTTGGACATGGTCACGAGCCATTCCGGTGCTTGACAAAGCGAGCTCCAGAACTTCCGGTTTCAACAGCCCGAAATACACCAGCTGCGCATAGAATAATTCATGGAAATTTAGAAACCATATGACACAATTCGTTTACTACATTTCATATCACTTTTAATATTACTTATTACAATTTGCATGGTCTAGAGAGCCTGTACGGAATTGGAAAATAAGGGACATGGGTGGCGTATTAAGGGCTTACAGCTAGTGGAATTTTTTTAAATATCGATTTTTGAAAATATAAAAATATTATTTTGATGATTGAAACACAATAATAAAAAAAATCTTGGTCAAGGATTAGCTAATATTATTTCTTTCAAGAAAAAACTCTTTTTTTCGGATCAACCGAGTGGCCAAAATAAAGTAGGCCGTTAAGCCCCGCACGTTCAAAGGTCCGTCACGAGATCCATTATAGCTTCGTTAATTATTAATATTTTTTAATAATAAATGGAATTTGGTACACAACTTTGTTGACGAATATACAAATAAATTTCCAAACGATTTTACAATCCTCTTACTTATTAGTTCGAAATAATTTTTTCAAATAACCCCGACTTTCAGGTCATCACGTAGCCTAACCACTTAAAACCGATGGCGTCGTAACAGCCCGCGCGGGTATACGGAAGAACATTAGCCAAATGTATTACCAAAGCAGCCCGGCCGATTGTCAAACCCTCGAAACGCTCGTACTTCGAATGAGGACTTATGTTATCCTCGTATCCGTCGCCTTCCACAGCACCGACCTGCAAAATTACTGAAATAATTTTTTTCATCAATATTACGATTTGAATGAACTGAGAATTTGAATTTTCCACTTTAACTTCCCTCTTGTGTCCAGTGTTTTATTCTGTGTAACAAAATATTTGTTTCTTTTTAGTAAAAAGATGGAGGTTTCGTTCCATTTGCGAAAAAACTGTCAGAATCAGGGGGTGTCGCGAGAGGGAGGGCGGGAGAGAGAGAGAGGGAGAGAGAGAGAGAGAGAGAGAGAGAGAGAGAGAGAGAGAGAGAGAGAGAGAGAGAGAGAGAGAGAGAGAGAGAGAGAGAGAGAGATAGATAGATAGATAGTTTAATTAGTGCTCTAGGATATTAAATATCCTCTGGCACACAGACCTTCATACAATGCTTACAAATTATTTTTCCGTACAGTACAGTTTTACAAAACCTTATAACTAACCGCATATTAATGATACATTTAACAATTACGTATGAGTCAAGCGCCTTCCCGCTCTCGCATTCTACTTGTCTTTCCTATACATGCTGCATAGAATACAGTTACATTTGTCCTTTGAGTAGTAAATCTCGTATAAGGTCGGAAAAGGCCCTTTTGCTGAGTTTAATGCTATCAGATGGAAGCGAATTCCACATGTATGAAGCTGTAATGCCGAAAGAGTGTCTTTGGCATTCAGTTCGAAAATAAGGAATAGCTAGAAAATCCTGCTCCTTGCGAAAGTGCCTATTGTTGCTACAATGATTTATTTTAAGCTGCGACCTAAGGTACGCCGGCCTGCCCGAGCTGAGGACCTCATAGGCGATGCATAACATATAAAATTTACGCCTCTCGTCTAGTCTTAACCAGGGTAACTTCGCCCAATATGGCGTAATATGCTCGGACCACTTCGCATCAAATATAAAACGTACACAAGAATTTAAAGCAACCTTAAGAATAGTGTTGTATTCGTCGGATATCCCGAATAAGATGCTGCAGCAGTAATCGAATATTGGCATTATGAGGACAGACACGAGTTTTACTCTAGCACGCTGTGGCAGGAAACTTCTGCAGGTTTTCAAAGTATAAAGCTGTGAGCTAGCCATTTTCGCAACGTACTCTGCTTGCTCCTTCCAACAAAGGGTGTCGTCGAGCCATATCCCCAAGATTTTTACAGAATGACAGTACTGAACGATGGCAGAACCATTTTTGATGGCAGGAATGTCGGGCAGGTTGAGGCCCCTGACTGACCGTCTGCTACCAAGTATGATAGCATGCGTCTTCTGGTCATTAAGTTCTAGCCCATTGAGGGACGCCCATATACGGATTAAAACGATTTCTTTATTGATTTTGGCAATGCTGCCATCGAGGTCAGAGACTGGACTTTTGATAAATATTTGGAGATCGTCTGCATAAATGTTATGAGCGGCAGAGGACAGTGCATATCTCAGGTCACACATGTAGAGCGTGAACAAGAGAGTGGGCCAAGAGTGGGCCATGAACAAGAGAGAGAGAGAGAGAGAGAGCAATGTGGAAATTTCTAATTTGCAAGTTTTTCATTTCAATAATACTATATTATGCTAACAGATGTCACGAAAAGTCGAACTATAACATTTCGTGAACAAAATAATAAATCACCGTATAATATTCACCTGCGCAAGATGTACAAGACTCTCGCATTCTGTGCTATTGAGAAATCCTTCCGCCAAGTATCTCAATTCACCACCAAGCTCATTCCCGTTGGCAATCACGCGAATGTCTTCTTTCGAATCAGGCAATTCTTCGTCGCGCGAAAAATCTTGATCGAGCTTTCCTCTCTCATCCAACTGGATCACGTCGTCGTTGGAAAGTCGTCGTTTAAATGCTGGCGAGTGACCGGGAGGTGGATGATGAGTTAACTGCAACATATTCATCGCGCGTTTCAATAAGCCTGCGAGAAAACTTACCACTTTAACTGTGGTCGGTACGTTTCCGTTAATCGTAAATATTGTTCTTCGACATGGAAAAGAGTTATCGCGGATGATACGAGCTTTGCTGTGCTATCGCTCTGGGTCGAGGGTCAATCCGCGTCTAGCTGTACGATACTGGGAGACTACAGCGATGCAGGTCGGCGTTGCATAACTACAGGCGTCGAAAAAGGCATCAATGTGCCTGTCTCCAAACTCAATACGTGCTTCCTTCTAACTATTTAAATAAATACTTTGTCGATGACCCGGACCGGCCATTTTTCACGCGTGTCTCATTATAATATGTCTATTGGAGGATACTGACTTTTTTCGAGATGTAGATACGCTTAATGAAAGGTCAACTTTGAAATTTCCGTAAATTCCACAACATTTTTGGAGAAAAAATTAATACGATCTAGAAAACTGAACGCAGCTTTTGGGGAGAATCGCAAATCGAGCGGGAATTTCATTGTCGATTGGTGCAGTTAATTTCATTTCATTTTTTCTCGAAAACGATATGTCGGGACGTATTGGAACTGCGAAGTTTGACATTCACCGTAAAACGCTCGATCCTCCTTAAAACGTTTAAATGATCATGCAGTGGAGGAGTTTTTTTGTTAATCTTAGATTGCATTGTACGGCGTCGTCCCTTTTATTACATTCCCACCTTATTCCACTTTCCATCCCATGCTATTAAGGGGTTAGGCTACTGAGAAAAATTCAACCCTTGGTTCGTCGCTTGAGACAACTCACATTGAAGAGGAAGGTCCAACATATGGTGCAGAAATCGCAGAATGAAGGTAAACTTATGATTACAACGATAGAACTGCTAGTCAAACTTTAAACGCGTTTTCTTCGGGACTATGTTTATCAAAACGGTCTATATCATTTCTCGACATCGAATTAACGGATTGACTTGAAATTTGGTACATTTATTCAGTGTAATAGTAGTTTAGTCTTGACCGGCGTTCTTCCTCCTAAAATTTTTTTCATTAGTTATTAACAATATGTAATAATGGCTTTGTCCTCGAAAAATCGAAAAAACATGCAAATTTTTTCACAAGTTTTTATTTAACTTGACTTTCTACGAAATGCGAAACAGAAAGTCGATATTTCTCTCACTTGCCGACTACTTAAAGCTAATTTATAGGTAAAAAATATTTAAAAAAACAAGAATTTATTTAATGTACTAAAAAGTAGAAAATATTTTTTTTACCAAGTCACCTACATGTGACTATAAATAAAAGCTTGGGGCGCTCAAAATTTAGACATATAATCTTTAATTCAAATAAACTCGTTAACATAACAACTTATTTTAATTCACGGTAAAAAAACTTTAGATTTCTGAACAAAAATCCTGAAACTGAGTATAAATGTGTGATCATAATTTCTCTAATAACTATTGTGCCAAATTAAATACCGTTAATGAAACTAAATTGTTCAAATTCATTAAACATTTCAAAAGTTGAGCGCCTCAAGCTTTTATTTATAGTCATCTATAGGTGACTTGGTAAAAAAAAATATTTTCTACTTTTTAGTACATTAAATAAAAGCATGTTGTTTAAAAATATTTTTTTACATATAAATTTTTTTGATGATTCGAAAAAGCACAATAACAAAAAAATGTCTGTCAAGTCTTACCTAATATTATCTGTTTGAAGAAAATACTCGTTTCTTTTAGTTTTAGATCACCCGAGTGGCCAAAATCAAGCACACCGTTAAGCTCCACACGTTCGAAGGTCCTTCACGAGATTGTTTATAACTTCTTTAATGATGAATATTTCTTTACGAAATTTGGCACACCATTTTTTTAATGTCCATGCAAATAAATGTCCAAACGCTTTTTCAATAATCGTACTTCCTTAAAAATTCATTTTTCAAATAACCCTGATTTACGGGTCGTCACAGTAGCCTAACCCTTTAAGGGGTCTTCACTTTAGATGCTCAAGAAGGCTATTTTCATGCATTTTTTGATAGGTTTATATTATAGATATTGATATAAAAGTTGTTACACTTAATAAATACACTGTCGAAATACGTTTAAAAAAATTTAATGTATTTATGTAACTCAAACAAACTTCAAACGCGTTTTTCTCGAAACAACGTTTTTCGACGGCTTGTTGATAAAATCTTCGAAACTACTGAACCGATCCTTATTAAATTTCAACCACATATTCTTTACAACTATAGCTATAGCGCATATCAAGGATTTTTTTTATTTTGACCTTTACTATTTTTTTTGCCAAAAATGGTGAAAAAACACGTTAATTTTGTTTTTTCGAAAAATGTCCGCCATTTTGTTATTTCTGCATATATAA
Organism: Ophion slaviceki; assembly: GCA_944452715.1. Lineage (NCBI taxonomy): Eukaryota > Metazoa > Arthropoda > Insecta > Hymenoptera > Ichneumonidae > Ophion > Ophion slaviceki. The sequence goes on from OX101784.1 coordinate 46,305,006, forward strand.
AAAATCGTATGATATGCGCTATAGCCATCAACATACTGAATCTAAAACCGTTTATTTTTTTTGTTTCGGATGAACAATCTCCGAGATTTTATCAACAGCGCAGACCTACCATTTTTTACTACATTTTTTAAATGGATTTCGAAAGTGTATTTATTAAGTGTAACAACTTTTAAATCAACATCTAAAATATAAACCTATCAAAAAAGATCCTTTTTTAGTGTCTAAAGTGAGAAGACCCCTTAACCTTTTAAGGACGGGGAAATTTCCATTAAAATCTCCTTTTTTTTTACATGAAAGATATCAATAAAATCGATGAATTTCTCAATTGGAGTCCCAAGCCTAACTGCTGATCGATATATCGACCAGCCCCGTCCTGAACGAAAGGTCCAATTCTAAAAATGTATATAAAAGAGTTTGAAAGCGTATTCCTGTGTAATTTGATGCGCTGAATACGGGAAAAATAATGAAAAAAATCCTGCTGGCATCCTTGACCTTGAAAATTGCCATTTCAAGGTCAAATTTTGTCTCTCCTAGTTTGGCCTCAACATTTATATACTCACATCCAAGTACGCCAACTTTTAGGCCGGAAAAAAATTACCTTGAAATAGCAATCTTCAAGGTAAAAAAACCCAGACATTTTCACAATATTTTGGCCATATTCAGTATATGAAATTTTCCGTGAAAACCATTAAATATTATGTGCCCCCTTGCTGGTCGATACACTCCCGTCCTCAAAAGGTTAAGTATTTTAATCACGGTAAAAAAGAATGTATCGAGACCTCAACTTTTCTCAAATATCCTTCACGTCTTTCCGACCCGACTGTCCTGTCAAACGATTCCTCTCTCGGTATTCTACCACACAATGTCTCACTACAAACTCGTACCAAACACTGAATACGAGAGAAAAGATTCAAGGTTAACATTTATTGGGCACACAACACGTTACAAAGAAGATGTTTACAGAGTACGATAGAAAACATTTTACAAACACTTATATCTGAGTGTCGAGATTTACCTGATCCTCGGGTTCATTTGATTTCGTCTCTTCCGCCACTTTTTTCTCATCGTTGAGACGCGCTTCTATGTCGCGAAATTCGTCCAAAATAAAACGCGACAGATGTTTCTCGTAGTCCTGTCGTCGGGCGTACTCTTTAGCTTCCTGTGTTAAAACGTATCGTGCGGTTTTACGGCGTAGATGCGCGATTATTCCATTGTAAAAGTTTCAAACAGGAGCACTTACTTGTCTAGGCTCGAAATACTCCTTTTCGACCTTGGGCAAATTCCCGTAGTATCGCTCGTTCTTCAGCATAGTCTCGTCGCTCGGATAAAAAAGCAGATAGCTCGAGACTGCTGCGCAAGCGTTTTTTATATCACCCACTGAAACAGAAACAAAGCGATACAGTGAAAAGTCCGTGGACAGAAGTTACGTAATTACAATGATAATTGTATTGCACTGCATGGCAACTAAAAATGTATCAACTTGGCAACATTTTTCGAGCATTGTTTATGACAATTCTCTCTGATCGCCTAGACGATATATTTCGTAGATCATTCTCTCGAGGCTTGATAATAACGCGGGGGTGTATAAAAGCAACCGCCAACAAGGTTCAAAGCCTCGTCATGCATAATAGATGACGAGTCCGAAGAGCAAAGAACGATTCGCATCAATTAGGTGCTCGGCTTGGAATTGAATTGAATGCCCTTCCCTCCTCCCTGGTCTCAATTGAATGCGGTCGTAAAAAAATGATAGTGAAAAGAAGAAAAATCGTTGGTAATTCGGGCACGATTGCATCAGAGGCAATCCGGTCGATAATCGCGGGTGAGGTCATGAGAATTAAGGGGTTAGGCTACTGTGAAAATGACGAATAGTCGTTCGTCGCTGGAGTGAACTCAAATTGAAGAGGAAGGTCCAACATATGGTGCAGGAATCGCGGATTGAAGGTGAACTTATGATTACAACGATAGAACTGCTGGTGAAACTTTAAACGAGTTTTTTTATAACGGTGTACACGATTTCTCGACATCTAATGAACGGATTGACTCGAAATTTGGTACACTTATTCAGTGTAATAGTGGTTTAGTCGTGACCGACGTTTTTCTCCTTAACATTTTTTTTTCGTTATTAACAATGATGAAGTTATTTTGACTCGAAATATCGAAAAAAACATTCAAACATTTTTTTAATGATCGAAACACGATAACAAAAAAAGCTCGGTCGGGGCCGGGTTGAAATTCCGAACTTCGAATGTTCAGAACGCTCAAAACTGCGAAAGAATACTACCCCGAAAGGTCAAAACTCCGAGAGACCAAAATTCCGAAAAAGTGAACGGGGCCGGCTTGAAATTCCGAACGTTGAATGATCAGAACGCTCAAAACTCCGAAAATATACTACCCCGAAATATCAAAACTCCGAAAGAATTTTACATGAAAGACCAAAACTCCGAAAATCTGAACACCGTCAGAATGATTCGGCTATGGAAGTTTTCAAAGTTTCAAAATTTTCAATAAATCGACGAATTATTTAAAGAATTTTTTTTTATTAAGAAGTGATCTTACCTCAATTTTGAAATTTGTCTAGACAATGTTATACGTTCTGCATTACTTACAGTCAACTGTGTAGACTTTCGCTGGCATAATCTTGACGAACCTTGTAATTTCGGAACATAAACATTAGGAACTGTAAACCGTCGGCGCATTCAAAGTTCGGAATTTCAACCCGGCCCCTATGCCAAGATCATGCCGGCAAAAGTCTACACAGTTGACTGTAAATGATGTAGAACGTATAACATTGTCTAGAAAAATTTCAAAATTGACGCAAAAGTACTTCTTATGGAGCCAGTCCACTTTGAAAATTCCAAAAAATCGAAAGCAAGCAAGACTTGAAGAAATCGACGATGATGGTGCGGAATCCGAAGGGATTTTGTACGGCGCAGGAATTGCCGATTGAGTTAAGGTAAGAGTTTTTCATAGTATAAACTTCAAACGCGTCTTCTCGAAACGTTTTCAAAATCTAGCTCCATCGTATCTCTAAAACTAATAAACCGATTCTCTTGAAATTTGAATCACATATTGTAAACATGATTCGCAACAAGATGACCCTCGATGGTTTTAAAATTTAGATTTTTACTCTTTTTTGCGAAAAACTGCGGAAAAAACGCGTTTTTTTACTTTTTTCGTTTTTCATCTGCCATTTTTTTGTTTTTTGATAAAACTTTATATCCGAGGGTCATTTTGTAGCTGGTGTGATACTGAATCTAATGGACTTTGATTTTTTTGTTTCAGACAAGCCGTTGCCGAGTTGTGATGGAGCTACCTAGCCTACCTATTTTTGAGGCGGTACGTTAAACTATAGTTTTTGTACTTAAAAATGAATAAAAATGAATTAATTTTTTTTTAAATGTATTTCAAGACTTTATTTATCAAGCCCAACAACTTTCATATTCATATCTTTTATAAAATCCTCAAAAAAAATGCGAAAATAGCCTTTTTTCGTGGCTCCAAAGTGGACTGGCCCCTTAATAAAAAAAAATTCTTGAAATAACTCGTCGATTTATTGAAAATTTTGAAACTTTTAAAACTTCCATAGCCGAATTATTTTGACGGTGTTAAGATTTTCGGAGTTTTAGTCTTTCGTGTAAAATTCTTTCGGAGTTTTGATCTTTCGGAGTTTTGAGCGTTTTGACCATTCAAAGTTCGAAATTTCAACCCGGCCCCATCTTGAATTTCGGAACATTAAATTCGGAATTTTAAACCGTCGGAGCATTCAAAGTTCGAAATTTTAAGCCGGCCCCCGCATGGTTAAGTCTCAACCACTATTATCAATTTTAAGAAGAAAAAACTTGTTTTTTTTTGTTTCAGAACAACTGGGTGGCCAAAATAAAAAAAACAAACCTCACGTTCACCTTTACGAGATTGTTTATAACTTCCATAATTATGAATCTATTTATGAAATCTGGTACACAAATTTCTTCATGTACATTACCGGTCAAAAGTTTTCGGACACTTCGGATAATTGCGCAACTTTCGATCGCTGGCTAATTGCCAAATAATGTTAGAATTATATAATTCATTTAATTTATTATTTCACGAAAATACTATATAGCTCTATATAATGAATTATATTATTCTAATATAATTTCAAAATTATCCAAAGTCATCGAAAGTTTTGCAATTATCTGGTGTCCGAAAACTTTTGACCGGTAGTGTGTACATACAAATAAATGTTTCAACGATTTTTCAATCTCACTTATTCCCTTCGAATTCCTGAATATCCGGTCGTTGCGGTAGCCTAACCCCTTAAATGTGGTCGTAAAAAAATCTCAATGGAAAGAAGAAAACTCGTTGGTAAGTCGGTCACGATTGCACAAGAGGCAATCCGGCCAATAATGGCGGGTGAGGTCACGAGAATTAACGAAATAACTGACCAGGATCGTCGAAGCTCTTCAGATAGAGAAATATCGTCTATACGTTACCGTTTTCTTGCCGAATCGTCAATATTTGTTGGTTTTTTTTAAATTTATATGTGGAAAAGAAGAGCACTGCGGGTTCGCCTTGTACTCAATGAAAAGCAATATATTATTTTTTTCTGCGTGAATACTCACTCTTGTAGTAGGCGAATTGGAGATAGTGATAGTGGCTGGGCAGCAGATCGGAATAATACTCGCCATTTATGTGGTTCATCCGTATCGAACAGAATTGCTTGCATTTCAAGCAATAAGTAAAATGATCTGGAATAAAAAGACGATAATAACTTCTCACAAGCTCCTCATCCTGATCCGTCTGGAGTCTTCCCCTGATGGCCGCGATCTCATTAACCCTTTGCGGCATAGTGTAACACTGGTCTTACTCCTAATTCAATTCGGATTTCGACGATTCAAAAGTGTTTTTTAATTAAATATGGCAGTTGTAAATGCGTTTCAAGGTTCCTAGGACTTCAATAACTAACTAAAACATACCTATTAAATTTTTATTTTTCACGTAGCGGGTTTCATCAATAACGAAAGTGCAAAAAAAAACGAACTTTTTACATCATAAATCTGATTACGACTAATCTAGCAGGTAAACCATAACCAAAAAATAGGTAAAAACTTGGCTTTTGATGTACTGAATTCGAACCCGAAGTCTAAACCGTTAAATTGAAAATGGCGGATCGAATATGGCGGCTGTAAATGGCCTAAACTATAGGATTTTTTCCAAATTTGATGATCTATTTTGGGGGGGGGGGAACTCATTTCATGTAACAGCGACCCTGAAACCCCCCGAGTACCAACTTTCGCTATCATCAAACGACGTTTTGCATTCATGGTCCGCCATATTGGATCCGCCATCTTGGATTCCCAAATTTTGAGTGCCGATTCGTAATCAGCGACTGCGAAAACCCCCGAGTACAAACTTTCGCTACCATCAAACAACGTTTTGCATTTATGGTCCACCATATTGAATCCACCATCTTGAATACTCGAATTTTGAGTGCAGATTTGTAATCAGCGACCCCGAAAACCCCCGAGTGCCAACTTTCGCTATCATCAAACGACGTTTTGCATTTATGGTCGCCATATTGGATCCGCCATCTTGAATCTCCGAATTTTGAGTGCAGATTCGTAATCAGCGACCCCGAAAACCCCCGAGTACCAACTTTCGCTATCATCAAACGACGTTTTGCATTTATGATCAGCTATATTGGATCCGCCATCTTGAATTCCCGAATTTTGAGCGCAGATTCGTAATCAGCGGCCCCGAAAACCCCCGAGTACCAACTTTCGATATCATCAAACAACGTTTTGCATTTATGGTCCGCCATCTTAAATTCTCGAATTTTGAGTGCAGATTCGTAATCAGCGACCCCGAAAACCCCCGAGTACCAACTTTCGCTGTCATCAAACAACGTATTGCATTCATGGTCCGCCATCTTGAATTTTTGAATTTTGAGTGCAAATTTGTAATCAGCGACCCCGAAAACCCCCGAGTACCAACTTTCGCTATCATCAAACGACGTTTTGCATTTATGATCAGCTATATTGGATCCGCCATCTTGAATTCCCGAATTTTGAGCGCAGATTCGTAATCAGCGGCCCCGAAAACCCCCGAGTACCAACTTTCGATATCATCAAACAACGTTTTGCATTTATGGTCCGCCATCTTAAATTCTCGAATTTTGAGTGCAGATTCGTAATCAGCGACCCCGAAAACCCCCGAGTACCAACTTTCGCTGTCATCAAACAACGTATTGCATTCATGGTCCGCCATCTTGAATTTTTGAATTTTGAGTGCAAATTTGTAATCAGCGACCCCGAAAACCCCCGACTACCAACTTTCGCTATCATCAAACGACGTTTTGCATTTATGGTCCGCCATATTGGATCCGTCATCTGGAATTCCCGAATTTTGAGTGCAGATTCGTAATCAGCGACCCCGAAAACCCCCGAGTAGGAAATTTCAAGCTAATTGCACGTAAAGAAAAATGTATGCTTCGATGGGTCAAGAGGCACCACAGTAGAATTAAAGAAAATATTCTAGAATGGAATATTATTATCCTCGTACTTGTCTTTCCACCCCAAAAAAAATCGCGCAAAGACGCTTAATTTTAGACGTTTACAGTGGTGTAAGCCCTTAAGAGAAAGAGGTTCAACGGTGCTAATTATGTAAACGCAATTAAAAAGAAATCGTCAGTATCAATACAAAGAACTTTGTGCCCAAACTGAAGGTCTCTGATATCTTTGACTGTTGAAAAAAAAGATATTGCTACGCACTGGCAACCGATGACGTGAATTCCGGAAGCCATCCCTGATTGAAGGGCCCCTCGCAGTAAAATCTACAGTCTTCCTCGGACTTTAAATACAATTCGAGGGATTTTTCGAAATTGTTGATCACGTCGTTGTAACGTTCCTCGTCATAGGCCTTCACACCGTGCTCGTAAAATGCCGCATAGGGTTCAGCCTCCAAATTCGTAATTTTCGACTCCTCGACGTTCGGCAGATCGACGTAGTAGCGCAAATTTTTCGAGCTCATCTCGTGCTTCGGGTGTGCCATGAGATACGTGTAAACGGCGTTTGCAGCATCTTGAGTACGATTTTTCTGTGAAATGATTGAATTAAATTAAAAAATCACATTGATATTAAGGAATTTGATCATTTAATTTCTTCGAATTATTGTTAATATTTGAATTTTCATTTCCAATGTTGCTTCGGGTGCGCTTGCAGGCTTTCACGAAACCGTTCGTTTCACTTCCACTCCATACTTTTCGCTGCATTATTTTTAGTTTTCTGAAAAACCATCGAGTGGTCACCGATCCAAGTATTAGCTCGGGCCAACGCTGGGACGTCAGCAGTACATCGACCACGCGTCCGGCATCGTCTAATATATTCTTAATTTCATTCAATTATTTATTTCCTCTTGAGTCATGTAACAAAAGACAACAGCCGGATGCAAATATCTCTTCATTTAAAAAACTGACTTCTTTTTCCCGTACCTCACGATTATAATAACCATTATTATTGTTGTTATTCTCATTAATAATAATAGTCGCAATCGAATGTTATTGTCGCCGGTTTTCTGTTAGTAAATTGGCCTGGCGTGGGGCATTGACTCCACAAAAGACACGCGTCAAGGCTGCTGATAAAGTTTGGGAAAAAAGAACGAAATAGCGATAGTGTCGTAACTAGATGAGCTAATAGATTGAATCATTATTTTATACCGCTGCGAACCCGCGTTAAGGGGAGAGTTCGTTTTATGACGTAAAAAAGAGCTTACGGCCGAAAATGAACTCTACGAGGAAGCTGAGGGACTACTTTATGGCCCCGGATACGCTGATTGATCCGTACGTCATTGAGTCACAACATTTTTGAGTATTGAAACTTTAAACGCGTTTTCCTGTTAACCACGTTTCATAAATCTCGTACAAGATAACTCAAAAACTGTTTTATTGATCATTTCGAAATTTTACACACTTTCAGGTAACATAATTACCGTCTATGTGAACCTAAAGTTGCTTGAAAACTATTTTTTTTAAACGACTTCTTCATCAACAAATATTATAGTAAAATTTACTGAAAAATTTCTTGAAAAATCGAAAATATTTTAAATACGTATAATTTATCGAACTTTCACTTTTCTTTGGATTTTTGAGGTTCATATAGAGCGTGTAGGTCTTAGAAATCTAAAACTCGTTGGCTATGACGTTTTAGATCAATGCGCCAGACGGTAGATTGTACGCCGTGGAACAACTCAGGCGGCAAACGTCTCTAAAGTGTTGTAAGCCGCCATTTTTAAATATTAAACGAACAAAAAAATGTTGGAACATTAAAAGGTATAATAATATGTACATAAAATTTCAATTATGTAGAATAAACAGTTTCGACCCAAAAAAACTTGAAAATTCGCTTATTTTCAAGTGCCTCCTCAAGGTATTCCTTCGCGGAGGGACGTATTTTGTGAGGGCATAAGGAGGGTCTTCTGAATCATTTGTAAATTACAGAGGCCCTTAATAAAAATAAGTCACAATCAATTATTATACCCAACGATAAACTGGAATAAAAAACATCGCCCAAACTTAGTAGATTTAGACATTTTTTCACATTTTCTCTAAAAACTCGCGGCTACGGAAATTCCTCTGCTAGCCGCGTCTTTCTAAGTTTTATCATTGATATTTTCTTCAAACATTCGGTGACGCCCTGTTTTTACTGTTGTTACGGAATCTTTAGAATTTTTTACCCGCGTGAGCAGTTTATATCAGGCATTTAGAGGTATTTAGTCTATAAATTATCAGATAGAAATTTTTCCAGCGTGTCATCTCCATAGAGTGCCGTATAAATGAAACGATTTTTAGAGTCGTAATTTTTCGTTAAAAGTTCGGTAACTTGGATTGAAATTTTAACAGTCCACTGGGACGTATTTTTACTTCATTATATACGAAAATCAGTTGATTTTAGAATATTCGGGTTCGTGAAGGGAATACCTTAAGGGATAACACCATTGTAAACGTCTAAAATTAGGCGATTTTTCGCGATTTTTTTTGGGTGGAAGGACAAGAGGATAATAATATTCAAGGATGTTTTTAGTAATATCTTCAAGTGAAGAAAAAAAAATTATACAAAATGGTGACGCTGGAGCCATTCTCGCGAGGCATGTTGACTTTGAGACGCTCTGCGGCATGCAGTATAACTGACGCAAATTTGAATGTGATTTTTTTTTAATTCTAATATTTCACATGAGTACAGCTAGGGAAATGCGGAGGGGATTTTGAAAATATTAATGTTTGTGTAATTTGCAAGCATTCAAAGTAAAAACTCAATTTGCGACAGAAAAAAGGACAAATATTTTGTTAATAAATGATGTTATAATTAATTCATGGGAAATGTCGTACATATTTCTCTTTGGAATGTTATTTTAAAGATGTGCTCAGAATTTGGAGTGAATGGAATGAAAATTGTTGGAGTTATGCTGCGCGCCGTTTTGAAAAATTGTGTTCCGAGAAAAACGGTCGACGTCTCGCACACGGGCCAGCCACTGCCACCGCAGACCCACACGGGCCTTTTTCAACCGGTACCAAACTTTTTTCCCTTTATTCTAGATGGTTCAAAACGCCAATTTCGATATTGCAGTTTTGAAAAAAGGCGTTTGAAGTTCACGCCCGCTCCGAATCCGAGCGGTGAGGCACAGCGTTGACGGGCTGTAACGTTTGAAGTTTTTCGAATTTCGCTTTGAAACTTTAGGAAAATATTCTACATATATAGTTCTATCATTTAAAGAAAAGGAAGGTGTCGATTTTTTGATCGTTGTAAATGTATATCCCGCCTCAAGCCAATAAAAAAATCAATTTCTTGAAAATTCTACAGTGGCGTTGCCCCTTAACGTGCTGAGTTGAGACGTGTGAGAAATTCGACCAAAGGCATAACCACTCCGAAAAACAAGAATCTTACGACAGGAAAACGACTTTTATGCAAAACTACTGTTTTTGCAAATAAAAAAGAAAAAGAATTCTCGTTCCGAGCGTCGAGTTTCGTTAACTAAGACGAAACACGATATGCACGCGAAGAATAAGGCAGCACGAAAGATAAATATTCGAGCCGCGCTGCAAATGAAAAGATTATGTGTGCACGAGAACAGTATGCACAATGTCTCGTGTATCTGTTCTCTTTTTCTCTCGGGCTCGTCATTTTGCAAATACGAATGGAAATTAGGCCGAGTGCCTCGTAAATTTGCAAAATTGCTTCTCGTTTGGCCATTAGTCACGTTTTGCCAATGAGCAGATAAAGTCACGACAGGGAGGCAAGTAAATATTAAATATTAAATATTAAATATTAAATGTAAAATGTAAAATGTAAAAAATCAATGTAGTCCATCCAATGTAAAATATTGCACGAACGTGCGTTTGACGGTTGCCTTGTTTTCCAGGATCATTGCAAATCGTGCAATTTTCATTTGTAGGTTTCATTCATTGGAGAAGATTTGCGAAAGTTTCTCTGACTCGAGAAAAATAAATATAGCATTTACTATCGCTGTACGTGCCCGAGGCTTGGGCGTTCAAGAGCGATGTAGGCTGCTCTGTACGAGCTCGCCTGGTGCTATAAAGCGAGCCTCGAAGTCGTTTTATTTGAGAAAAAGTCGTTTGAACTGAAGGGAGGGACGTGACACGTGCGGCTTTCGCGTTTAGGGGCCACATAGTTGGGCTCTCTCCTGTTTTACGATACGTCGCAAATTTCAATCGCTATCTTTTAATTAGGCTGTTTAGCGAAAATAAACAAAAATCTGACGTTCCGGCACCAGAACGTAAAGTTTGGCTAATGTGAGTAAAATTCCTAATATTTGAGGAAATATCTGAACATTGAAGGCTTGGTTTTCAACGATTTAGGCGGGACGAAAATAGCTATATTTAGCCTTCTGTATATGAGGACCAACGGTAGGAAACGTCGACGCAACGCTGCGGCGATCTCCCGCCTCGAGCAGCGTTGCTCTAGACCGATACTTGAACGGGTGAACGCTGAGCTGAGATTACTGAGTGGGAAGCAGTTTTACGAAGTTTCCGATGGTAACGGAAGTGAAACTAAATGTTCTCACGTGACTTCGTCCAAATGCAATGCAAATAGTGCATTAAGGGGCTATACCAGTGTGACACTTTCAAAAAATCGATTTTTTTGCCTTTTTCGACAGTTTATATTTTCAAGAATATCCTGTAACCATTTCAAGGCTGTATCTCTATCATTTTATCTTGCAAAAATCGATAGTTAAATCGCGATAGTTAAATAAATTAAACGCGTTTTTCTCGAAATGAGATTTTTCAAACTTGCTGACATTGTAACTCAAAGAGCAATTATCCGATTGACTTGAAATTAGAACTGAGTACTCTTGAATATATTTACTCTACAATGACGTAGGATATTTTTGATTGGATGAAAATTGACGATTTAGCATTGAAAAAAACGACCATTTTATAGGCAAGAAAACAGACTTTTTTTCATAACTACGCCATTTTGTTAGATTTTGATATTTTTTCGAAAATGCTACGTCATTGTACGGGAAATACCTTCCAGTTTAACGACATTTTTTCCTTTTTCGGTTTCAGCTACTCAATCGGCCGGAATCATGTCAGCAGTGGAGAAACTTTTTTTTTGGCGCCTCCGAAGGCAGCGCATAAGACGCTTGGATCTCAATATTTTTCTATGAAAAAATTATGTAATATAGGTAAAATATAGCCAAATATATTCTTAATTTTCCGAAACATTTAATTGAGTACTTTTCTTCCAAAAAATTCTCGAAAATCACCCAAATTTTCAGCGTTCACACTGGTATAGCCCCTTAAGGTATTTCACGTATCCGAATATATAACAATTAACCAATTTTCGCATATACTGCCGACACATGGAAGAAGGCGGCATCTACAAAAAAATCGAAAATGCGCTTCACTAAACAGAACGATGGGAAAATTTGTACTAATTCGAACGGGACCAAAAACGCATTTTCGATGTTTTTTTTGTCGATGCCGCCTTTTGCCAAATGACGCCAGTTAGAGATAGTACAGTCGTGCTGTATATTGGAATCGGAAAAAATTAGAAGAAGGCTAGTTTTTTGACAGGTGATTTTGTAGGTGCCGCGGTTGCTAAATCCAAGTTTGCCTAAAAATCGGGGTGTAGAGTTTTTTTTAAGGAGATGAAAGGGGATGGATTAATGCCAAACTACAACCCCCACGAGGTCGGCGCCGGGAGACAAAATGTTTAGAAAAATTCAGGCTTTATTTTTGTCCGCAGCGCCGAAGTCGTGGAAGTTCCTTTTGGGGGTGAAAAAGTGGGATGAAATTTTGAAAAATCCGTTTTCATTCGATAACTCTTTAGGAAAAATTCACACAATTTTTGTTCAAATGGGAGCATTGAAGCCCTTAAAAAGACGCGTCGATCGAGTACTTGATCATCCCTCTCCAATAATATCTTCACCCCCAAAAGAATTGTTGAAGTATAAACAAAAAAATTGTTTATTGAATAACTCAAAAACAATTGATTTTTCGGGGATGGTTTAAATGTACGAAATGTAGAGAATAATTTTTTCTATATTCTCGATCCTATGGACCACCCTTGAATTTTGCTTTTTCTAACCCCTCTCAGGGGTTGAAAATTCAAAATGAAATTCTGGGAAAACTATTGACCGAAAATAAATAGATACGACTTTGGCGCTGTGGACAAAAATGTAGCTGAGGGTTCAAGCTACAAATTGTTCCACGGCGGCGAATTCGTACGGTCAATAGTTTTCCCAGAATTTCATTTTGAATTTTCAACCCACGAGAGGGGTTGAAAAATCAAAATTCAAGGGTGGTCCATAGAAACGAACATATAGAGAAAATTATTCTCTACATTCCGTATATTTCAACCATACCTGAAAAATCGATTGTTTTTGAGTTATTCAATAAACAATTTTTTTGTATATCAACCATTTTTTCGGGGGTGAAGATATTATCGGAGAGTGATGATCAAATACTCGATCGACGCGTCTTTTCGAGGGCTACAACGTTCCTATCTGAATAAAAAGTGAGCGAATTTTTTTAAAAGTGTTATTGAATCAAAACTGATTTCTCAAAATTTCACCCCACCTTTTCACCCCCAAAATGAACTTCCATGACTTCGGGGCTGTGGACAAAACTAAAGGCCCGATTTTTCTGCACATTTTGTCTCACGGCGCTGGCCTCGTAGGGGTTGTAGTTTGGCATTAATCCACCCCCATACCCTTTCATCCCCTAAAAAAACCCTACACCCCGATTTTTAAGCAAACTTGGATTTAGCACCCGCGGCACCTACAAAATCACCGGTCAAAAAACTAGCCTTCTTCTATTTTTTTTCCGATTACGGGGTTTTTCAGCGACAGCACGACTGTACCATAAAGTAAAAACTGATCCTAGTATACTGGTAAAACTTCAAGCCAAGTTACCGAACTTGGGACGAAAAATTACGACTCCTCATCGCCTCATTAATACGGAACTTTATGGAGATGACACGCTCGCCAAATTTCTATCTAATAGTTTATACGCTGAATAATTCTGGATGCCCGATATAAACCGCTCACGAGTGTAAACAATTCTAGAGATTCCGTAACGATAATAAAAACAGGGCATCACCGAATGTTTGAAGAAAATATCAGTGATAAAACTTAGAAAAATGTGACCAGAAGAATTGTCGTAGCCGTGACTTTTCAGAGAAAATGTAAATATGTCTAAATGTACCAAATTTGCGCGAAATTTTTTATTCCGGTTTTTCTTTGTGTATAATAATTGATTGTGACTTATTTTTATAAATCGCCACTGCAATTTACCAATTATTCCGAAGAGCCATGCTTATGCCCTCACAAAATACGAACTTTTACGCCCCATTTACACCATTGAACTTTTACAGCCCATTCACTTTGGACTGCAGTCGTTTTTACAAAAAAAAATCAATACTTTATTGAATTCGTCGTCCAAGCACTAGATCATTTCACGGAGAAACTAAAAGCGTTTGATTCTTTTTTTATTTCGGATGATTTGTTTCCGAGCAGCAGTGGTCACCGCGAAGGACGTCTTTCAAACAGCGGTCTGCACAAACGATCGTACCTATCACATTTAGAAATATTTTTCAATACAAAAATTGAAAAAGATCCTTAAAGGGTTATCTATAGTTAAAATTTTCGAAGAATCGATTAAAAAAATCGTAATGTACATATATTTAAGTACACACACAGAAAATTTCTAGTCAATCCGGCGAATATTCTCGAAGTTACACGCACATTTGTAATTACGTGGCAAAGCGTTCGAAAGTGCTTTTGAAACTTTAAACACGTTTTTCTCAAAACTGTGTTTTGAAAGTCGGTGAGCAAGATTTCTCGCAAACGGCTGAACCGACCAGTCTCAAATTTTTACACAATCTTTTCAAGTATATTTTTTAGTAATTAATCGAAGGTTTTTTCTCACCGATAAATATTTTCCATTTTATAAACAATTTAAAGCCTAAACTTGTGTCAAAAATCGATTTTTTTTAGAAGCTGCCATTTCGTCGAAAATTATTATTTTGCTTATTCCTTCGATCAATTACAAGCTAATCCATTATATTAACGAAATATTTTTGGTTCTTTCATTTTAGATGACCCAGTCCAGAGATATCGTACTCACCGCAAGACGCCTTTTTTTAAAGGTGCTCCCGGAGATCAGCTACAGCAGCTTTTAAAATAATTATTTTTACGAATAAAAAATGTTAAAATACAGTTAAAAGTTACCATAATATATGTACAAATTTATACGCTAATAGATTTAAAGGTCTTCTCAAGAAAAATTCTTGAAAAATCGATCTTTGTGGACCTCCTGACTGTTCATAACCCCGTAAAAACGTGCTCTTCGATGTAAAAAAAGATTGGAAAAGCTGCACAAGTTTTTCCAACGAAAACCCACAAAAATGGCTTTTTTCCAGTGACGAACTAAGGATAATCCATTAAGAGAGATTACAGAGAGCTGATGTGCACAACACTCTCCGGAAGTCCAGATAAAACCGGAAATAGTGAAGTGAAAAAGGGCTAGAAATCGCAGGGTTGGGATCGTAAAAATCCGCAAGGACATACGAAGAAACATTGGAAATATCTACAATGAAAACGCGATTTTACTCCAGTGTGACCGTTTCCGTTCACTTTAAGCAGCTGTTCGCTCTACCTGATAATAGCATATCTGAAGATACTCGTATGCAGCCAAATCGACGAATTTTTTCTCAATATCCTTTGGCAGTCTCTTGAGAAAGTCCGCACCATTCGCGTCCCGATAATTCTTGCTGCACTTCAACAGGCAAAGAGTCTCGCGTACTTTCTTCTCGTAAAAATGCAAATCCTCGATGTTGAAAGAAAATATCGGCTGCGAGCCTGCGGCCAAATCGCGACAATTTCTTCTGCACTGTATCACCGCTTTCTTGTACTCTTTGTAGCTGGAAGACAAAATGCGGTCGGAAAAGTGAGGTACATTGTGATTTCCACTTCGGTCGTTATTTTTTGGGCAAGTTAATTCATAATTCATTCACTCAGATGATTTGGGATTTTTTTTCATTTTTAGGAGATTCGTAATAGGATTGGTGAGACATTTTCCCAATGCCGTTAAACATTTGACGCAGTCCAGATTTGCAATAAAGGTTATTCATTATTAGTAATTGATATTAAAAATAAATTACATGTAGTAGTTATGTAGCAACTTTTAGAAATCAAAATATCCGGTAATTTATGTTTAGTACTAATTATCACCAGTAATGATCAATTATAATAATATAACTAATTTGATCACATATTTTTATTAGTTGTAATAATGCAACTGTAATTTTATCATATCTTTTTATTAAAGGGTTGGGCTACTGTGAAAATTTCAAAACTCTCGTTCGTGCAGGATTCGCAGATTGAAAGTAAACATATGATTCTAATGATAGAACCACTAGTAAAACTTTTGAGGGGCCAGTCCACTTTGAAAATTTCAAAAAATCGAAAGCAAGCAAGACTTGAAGAAATTAACGATGATGAGAAGAAGGGATTTTGTACGGTGCAGGAATTGCCGATTGAGTTTAGGTAAGAGTTTTTCATAGTATAAACTTCAAACGCGTTTTTCTCGAAACAACGTTTTCAAAATCTAGCTCCATCGTATCGCTAAAACTAATAAACCGATTCTCTTGAAATTTGAACCACATATTGTAAACATGTTTCGCAACAAGATGACCCTCGATGGTCTTAAAATTTTGATTTTTACTCTTTTTTTGCGAAAAACTGCGAAAAAACGCGTTTTTTTTACTTTTTTCGTTTTTCATCTGCCATTTTTTTATTTTTTGATAAAACTTTATATCCGAGGGTCATTTTGTAGCTGGTGTCATACTGAATCTAATGGACTTTGATTTTTTTGTTTCAGACAAGCCGTTGCCGAGTTGTGATGGAGCTACCTAGCCCACCTATTTTGAAGGCGTTACGTTAAACTATAGTTTTTGTACTTAAAAATTAATAATAATGAATTAAACATTTTTTTAATGTATTTCAAGACTTTATTTATCAAGCCCAACAACTTTTGTATTCATATCTTTTATAAAATCCTCAAAAAAAAATCGCGAAAATGGCCTTTATTTCGTGGCTCCAAAGTGGACTGGCCCCTTAAAACAGACATCAGATAAAAATTGCCTCTTGCACCAATAAAAAAAAAATTTACAGGTCATGCTTGACAGAGATTTAATTCCAATCAAACATCAGCAAGATTTTTTAAACATATTCGACGATAACCATGCGTAAGATTACAGTAAATTTGTTGAATGATATTTTCAATAACGTTATTTTTTTAATAGAAAATCACAATAAATATTTCTATTCTATTTTTTTATCAAAATTACTATAAAAATTAATTGATAATTATTATCAAAATGTTAATGAAAGCAACGAGTATAATATTAAAATGTCATTACGCAAAAATTGTCATATTAAAAAAAAAATACTAATGGTTTATTTTTCCAGATTTTTGCCTGAGCACGAAGGACTTTAAATTCTCACCAAAACTCTTTTTGGTCAGATTTCCCGAGCGATGAGATCCTTAACGTTTTAGACTCACTCCTTTTACACTAGTTTTGGCAGTGAAAATCAAACAAGCTAGTTTTCGCGGCGAATATGGAAACATGCTAGTTTTCGTAAAAAACTTTGAATCGCGCTACTTTTCGTAAGCAACGTCGATTTATAGTCACACATAGGTGACTTGGTAAAAAAAAATTATTTTCTACTTTTTAGTACAATAAATAAAAGCTTGTTTTTTGAAATATTTTTTTACATATATTTACCCTTCAATAGCTTGGGTAAATCCCTCGATGCACCCGTCCCAATCCTCCTCCAGATAAGCCTGGACCGAGTCTTTGTAAGTCTCCTCGAGATTCAATTTCTCCTCGTGCTCCGAATCATCCTCGAAATCGCTCTCGTCGATCTTGCTGGTCGGGCCCTCGAGAAGTATCTTGTCGGGGTCTGTTTCATCCGTCGGTATCTCGTTATCGGTGACATCGGCGTTTCTCGACGAGCACAAAATTAATGGAGCGCATAATACGATGATGAAGATGCAACGCATTTCGTTGCTGCTTTTATTTCGTTCTTTGCATCAGCGGCTAACGCGGGTTGCTCGTCCAACGGTTTCGGGACAACTGGCCGGAGTTGCGAGTAGAATAAGCGAGAACAGACTGAAGCTGGATTCACCATCTGTGGGAGAAGTGCGGGCGACCTCGCGGAGCATTTGGAGAATGGAGAGAGGGGGAATAAAAACGTCTGGATGTGCGTGGGCCAAAGTGTGTGACTCGGCCCATACGAGCCGCAGCATCCGGAGAGCTTGGCCGATCCTCGAGCTACGCGTTTTCCTCGTGTCGCGATCTCTCTCTCTCTCTCTCTCTCTCTTTCCAACTCTCCTCTTCTTACTTTCATTCGTACGAGACTTTGCCATGCTGCCTCGCATGCTCCTTGAGATGCGACACTGCAGCCAATTAATTATTCCTATAAAAAAAACGAGTATTATGTTACTTTGAAATAAATTGGTATTGTTTTCTTTCAATTTTCGTCCATGAGCAAATAAATTCAGATAGGGTGTTGAAAACTAAAACCACCCCAGCTCTTAAAAAGAGGCCAATTTTAAGATTTCTCAAGGGGTAAGGCCGCAGTAGAATTTTCAAAAAATCGATTTTTT
Organism: Ophion slaviceki; assembly: GCA_944452715.1. Classification (NCBI taxonomy): domain Eukaryota; kingdom Metazoa; phylum Arthropoda; class Insecta; order Hymenoptera; family Ichneumonidae; genus Ophion; species Ophion slaviceki. The sequence goes on from OX101784.1 coordinate 46,323,175, forward strand.
TTCGCTGAAACGGTGCATTATCATCATAGGAATAAATTACTATTCGATTTTTTTTTCCACCGACTTTGAGCGTATAACGTAAGCCCACCTCTGGCACTGCCATAGAGTACCTAAAACTTTAAACGCGTTTTTCTCGAAACAGCTTTTTTCCAATTGGCGTGACGAATAACTTCAACAGTTTTCACTTGATTTACTTCAAATTTAAAAGTTATGTTCCTAATTGCATTTCGCAGAGAAGTACGTACGGAATTTCTGATTAATCGAAACCTTTTCATTTTATGAGTAGTTTGATACGAAATTTTTCACTGAAAATTCATTCAAATACCTACAACGCAATTAAAATACCTACAAGTTTTGAATAAAACAATATTTTTAAGTTCCGTACGTACTTCTCTGGGTATTCTAATGTAGATTGACGAGAATTTTGGTTTTTTGTTCTAGGTCAAAAATTGTGGATGCTAAATGTCACGTCGCGGAGCGCCTAAAAAAAAGATAAAAGAAAATATTAGTAGTCGGCCATTTTGTACATCGAAAAAAAATATATATATTTTCTAACAGCGTGATAGTCATACTAAATAAATGTGTAATTAATTTTATGAGTGAATCACTTTTTTATACGAAAAAAAAATTGTTAAATTCGCACATGATTTTATACCCGTTACTGTGGCCTAACCCCTAAAACGAGTACAATGAAAGCAGTGAATATTGTATTGGAAAACTTATTTTTTGTCGAAAATCGAACTTTTCTTCTACAGCTTGCGATTTTCGTAATTTTCAAAATTAAAAGAGTACTTTCTCTTTTATTTGGTATTGCCATAGTTGTCAGAGCCTCCTACACCGATTGCCCATACAGAACCGGCGACACTTTATGTAAATAATAGAAACTTCATCGTTTGTCAATATTTAGAAATAAAAAACCTCAAACCTGGTAAGCGTATGCATTAGTTGTGTTTAAAATCCCGACCTCGTCATCGAAATACTATCATCAGGAAAAAATATTGACAATCGACCAGTTTTTTTGGGCTTCACGCTTTCGCACACCCGTCAAACGCGGATCTAGAGCTGGATTTATATAATGATCGATTCATGTTATGTAATCTAGTTTTCATTAAGGGGTTAGGCTACAGTGAAAAGGTTAAAAAGTCGGTCGTCGCGTGAGGGAATTCAAATTGAAGAGGAACGTGCAGGAATCTTATAATTACAACGATAGAACTGCTAGTAAAACAAACGCGTTTTTCTTAAAACTATGTTTTTCAAAATGATGGACACAATTTCGCGACATCTCATGAGCTGATTGACTTGAAATGTTGTACAATCATTAAGTATAATAGTAGTTTGGTCTTGACCAACGGTTTTATTCTTCAAATTTTTTGATTAGTTATTAACAATGCCATATTTCCTCGGAAAATGGAAAAAAAATCAAACATATTTTTTTGATCATTGAAACACGATATAAAAAAAAGCTCGGTCAGGTTGTGGCTAATATTATCTATTTCAGGGGGAATAAAAATCGCTTTTTTTGTTTCAGATCAACCGGGTGGCGAGAAACAAGTACATCCTTAAGCCCCTTTAAGAATTTGGTACACTTATTTAGTTTAGTAGTAGTTTAATCTTGACCAACGTTTTTATACTTAACATTTTTGTTGCTAGTTAATAACAATGTGATTTTTTTCGGAAAATGGAAAAAAAATCAAACATTTTTTTTTTCATTATTGAAACACGATATAAAAAAAAGCTCGGTCAAGTCTTAGCCAATATTATCTATTTCAGGGAAAAAATGGTTTTCTTTTGTTCCAGATCAACTAGGTGGCCAAAATTAAGTACACCGTAAAGCCCCTCACGTTCAAAGGTCCTTCGAGAGATTCCTTATAACTTCTTCAATTATAAATATTCCTTTATGAAATTTGGTACACAACTTTGTTAAGGTTAAATTTAACAATTTTTTCGTATGAAAAGGTGATTCACTCATAACATTAATTAAACATCTATTTAGTATGAATCTCAAGCTGTTCGAAAATACATCTTTTTTATTTCGATGTACAAAATGGCCAACTACTCGAAACTTCTCGAAACAGCTTTTTTCCAATTGGCGTGACGAATAACTTCAACAATTTTCACTCAATTTACTTCAAATTTGAAAGTTATGTTCCTAATTGCATTTCGCAGAGAAGTACGTAGGGAATTTCTGATTAATCGAAAACTTTTCATTTTATGAGCAGTTTATGAGCAGTCATAACGAAATTTTTCATTGAAAATTCATTTGTTAGGGTCAAATACCTACAACAGTTTTATACGAAATTTTTCACTGAAAATTCATTCAAATACCTACAACTTTTGAATAAAACAATCTTTTTTAAATTCCGTACGTACTTCTCTAGGTATTCTAATGTAGATTGACGAAAACTTTTGTTTTTCTTTCTAGGTAAAAAATTGTGGATGCTAAACGTCATGCCGCGGAGCGCCTAAAAAAATATGACAAAAGAAAATATTAGTATTCGGCCATTTTGTACATCGAAAAAAAAATATTTTCTAACAGCTTGATATTCATACTAAATAGATGTATAATTAATTTTATGAGTGAATCACTTTTTCATACGAAAGAAAATTGTTAAATTTGCACATGATTTTATACCCGTTACTGTGGCCTAACCCCTTAATGTACATACAAATAAATGTCCAAACGGTTTTTCCATCATCTTCCTTATTCCTTCAAAATGATTTTCTTCAAATGACCCTGATTTTCCGTTTATCACAGTAGCCTAACACCTTAAGGAAAAATATTCTTTACAATTATGCATTACAATTATTCAACTGTATGAAATCAAATATGGAATGATTCGTCTAATTCGAATATCGAACACAACTTCTGTTGCTCAATACATTTATAGTAATGAGGAGTCTTGGATTTCGGCTTGTTTACCAATACTGTATCCGGAGAGCACATCAGAAGCGACGCTCGTTCTCTCTGCTATACTTAGGAAGCGAATCTTCATACTCCAATGTACAGATACAGTTTGAGCTTCTTCATTTTCTACACAACAAATTCTTCTTAAAGAATTTTTAAATTCACGTATTCGCTAAATTAAAAAAAAATCCCCGATCACTATGAAATCAAGTGATTTCGTGTACGAAAAAAAATTGGGTTCCGGCACTTTTGGGTGAGAAATGTTAATTCTTTCGATTCTCGTGCCTCGATGCCTCATCACTGTGATACATGACATCAATTTTCCACGCAGCTGTGTTTATCGTGTGAGATCGAAAGTGAACAACACTCTTTACGTGATCAAGCAACAAATTGGTCAATCAACTAGCCAGGTCAGTTTATTTTCCAAAAAGTCGACGGCACGTTTTTTCGCGATTTTTTTTCTCTCGTTTACTTTATTTTCTTTTCTTTTTTATCATTCTACGCGACGCCTCTGAAAGATGGTCGCAAACGAGATCGAGATATTGAAAAAAATGCGTCATCCGAATATCGTTGCTTATCACGCTTCCTGGACCGAGGACGAGAAAGGATACATCCTAATGGAATATGCCTCACGTGGAACATTGAAACAACTTCTCGACCGATACAACAAGCCTTTTCGAGAAGAGGTAAAAATGTCCAAAAATTATGTTGTGCTTTAAAAAAAAAAGCACAACAATTTATAAAAAAAAAAAATTGTTTTCGCTCTTTTTTCGCTCACCGCTGCAGGACGCGCTCTACCTTTTCGCACAAATCGTTTTGGGCGTTCATCACATTCACAAGCAATCGGTGCTCCATCGTGACTTGAAGCCGGGCAATATAATGCTCCACGGAGCACGTGGCGATATCGTGAAGATCGGCGATTTCGGAATATCTAAAAACATGGAAAAGTACGAATTATTTTGGTTACATGAACACTTCGGAAATATGTTTCGTAAAGTCTGACGGATAATTGTTCTCAAGTGAACTCGCAAATACTCGCGTTGGAACGAAATTCTACATGGCTCCCGAGATTTTTGAAGGCACTACCTACGATTACAAGAGCGACGTGTGGAGCTTGGGAATAATACTCTACGAGCTTTTGACCAACAAATTTCCTTTTAACACGCAGGTGAGTGGAATAAATAGAGAATTTGTACTTGAAATCAATGGCAGTATTACGATATCTTCGGCCCCAATTCTGACCATGCGGTTTTCATGTTTGACCCAAAATAAGACTTTTTTCAAGAGTGGTAAAAATCGAAATTCTACCCTTAAGGGAGTGAAACGGGGATTTTGGAGTTTATATGAGACAACACATTTTTTGGTCAGATTTCGATTGAAACTTGGTATAAATACACTCCAATACAAATAATTAAACATGTATTTATTTGGTGTATTTATGCCAACCTAAACAAAGACAGTTGAGGCCTTAGGTCACAGTAACGGGTATAAAATCATGCGCGAATTTAACAATCTTTTTTCGTATGAAAAAGTGATTCATAAAATTAATTACACATCTATTTAGTATGAATATCAAGCTGTTATAAAATATATGTTTTTTTTCGATGTACAAAATGGCCGACTACTAATATTTTCTTTTGTTATCTTCTTTTTAGGCGCTCCACGGCATGACATTTAGCATCCACAATTTTTTACCTAGAACAAAACACAAAAATTCTCGTCCTTCTACATTAGAATACCTAGAGAAGTACGTACGGAATTGAAAAAATATTGTTTTATTGAAAAGTTGTAGGTATTTAAACTTCAGAAATGAATTTTCAGTGAAAAATTTCGTTATAACTGCTCATAAAATGAAAAGTTTTCGATGAATCAGAAATTCCGTACGTACTTCTCTGCGAAATGCAATCAGGAACATAACTTCTAAATTTGAAGTAAATCGAGTGAAAATTGTTGAAGTTATTTGTCATGCCAATTGGAAAAAAGCTGTTTTAAGAAGTTTCGAGTAGTAGGCCATTTCGACATCGAAAAAAATATATATATATTTTTTTTTACGGCTTGATATTCATACTAAGTAGATGTGTAATTAATTTTGAGTGAATCACTTTTTCCTACGAAACAAATTGTAAAATTCGCACATGATTTTATACCCGTTACTGTGGCCTAAGTCCTTAAGGCGTTAAAAGTACTACTTGACCGTCTATACGTACCGAACAGCGAGGAAAACGAATATTGTTATATACAGGGTGTCCCTCTTATGTCTGCCACCCGAAATAACTCGGTAATTATCGACGTCACAAAAAAATATTCCAGACAAAAGTTGTACGGTATGAAGAGGGCCATCAAATGCGACCATTTTTTTTATCTCGGTGGAGGCGCTGACGCACAGTGTAGGTCACCTCCACTTTTTTAAATGGAATGGTACATTTTTCTCAACCATCTTGCAGGAGCACCTCAAGCCTCATAAAAAACATTAGGAGGTCAAAGTCGTTCAAGGTCATTCAAGGTCACCGATTAAAATAAAATACAAATCTAAATATCTCGGATCACTACCAAATATTTGGTAGTGATCCGAGATATTTAGATTTGTATCATCGATACTGACCTTGAACGACTTTGACCCCCTGATGTTTTTTGTGCGGCTTGAGGTGCTCCAGAAGATGGTTGAAAAAAAATGTACCATTCCATTTAAAAAAAGTAGAGACCTTCACTGTGCGTCAGTGCCTCCACCGAAATGAAAAAAATTGTCCGCATTTGATGGCCCCCTTCACACCGTACAACTTTTGTCTGGAACATTTTTTTGTGATGTCGATAATTACCGAGTTATTTCGGGTGGCAGAGATAAAAGGAGCACCCTGTATATAATATAAATTTGGTAAGTTTCAAGTAAATCTGGTCACAAAATATGTTTTCTCATACTAACGTTAAAACTGCCGTTTAACCCCTTTAAGGTAGTACGAGCGCGCAATCTTGATTTCTATAGATTTTGTTCAAATTTTAACCAGACATTGTTCATATCATTGTGCATGTTTAAATGAAATTTCAGATCAGTCGACTATTTAGATTTGGAGAAAATGGGTTTTGAAATTGCAACTTTTAACACTGCAGGGTGTGCATTGAAATTTAGACAGAATAATGTTACGTAAAAAATATTTGTCCCCTATAATAAGAAAACATATAGCAACAACGCATCGTTCCACGTATCCAATGACGTGGTTTGCGCGGCATATTTAAAATAATACTGCAACACAAATTTTTATTTGGAAGTAATTTTTAATCGAACAAAGTTTTTAATTAGTTATGAATGAACTAACACTTTTATTCGTTAATGGTGATAACATAAACAATATAAAATATTAATATTTATAATGCAAAATTTTTTATGACAAAATTTTTAACTTTAAAAACACGATAATTATTTTTTTCTTGAAATATTGAACAATAATGTTCTGCGGTGTTGCCATATGTCTTCTTATTATAGAGGATAAATATTTTTTTACGGAAAATTATTCTGTCTAAATTTCAATGCAGACCCTGCAGTGTTAAAAGTTGCAATTGTATAACCCATTATCTCCCAATCTAAATAGTCGACTGTTCTGAAATATCACTCAAACATGCATAATGATATGAACAATGTCTGGTTAAAATTTGAGCAAAATCTATAGAAATCAAGATTGCGCGCTCGTACTACCTTAAAGGTTAAATGTTGGGAATTGCTGAAATACGTGTTCAATTATTTGTATTTGAGTGTATTTATGCCAAGTTTCAAGTAAATCTGACAAAAAAAATTAATTGTCTCTTACAAACTTTAACACCCCCGTTTAACCCTCTTAAGGATTGAATTTCAGGCAACGCTGAAATACGTGTTATATTATTTGCATTGTTTAGCATTTACGCCAACTTTCAAGCAAATCTGTCAAAGAAATATGTTTTCTCATACAAACTTTGAAACCCCTGTTTCACCCCCTTAAGGGTAGAATTTCGATTTTACCATTCTTGAAAAAGTCTTATTTTGGGTTAAATATGAATGCTGCGTGGTCGGGATTAGGGGCCACGGATATCGTAATATACCCAAATCAATATTCCAAACATGCTTGCGTGTCGAAAAACAGCAATTTATGAAAACATCAAGATTTTGAAAGTTCTTCCACGGATATTACAATTTTTCAGAATCATCTGGAAATGATGATGCAAATAAATCAAGGTCGCGTAAAGAGAATTCCAAGCGAAGGTATTACCTCTGGAACAATCGACATGACGTACAAAATGTTGCGAAGAGACCCGACGAAGAGGCCTCGTTCGAGCCAGCTCCTACTGTGTCCCGTATTGCTGCCGGCGATAACAAAAGTTTATCTGAACGTCGGTAGAATCGAAAAAGCCATGATACTTGGTTTGGATACATTCAAAAACTACATGGGCAAGGGTGAACCGATAAAAACGTAGAAGAATCATGGATCAAGATTATTTTACGAATAATGATTGTACGAACGAATCGATATATCGCACGAAGATTTTGTCAATTACCTCGTTTCTTTATTCGGAATAGTTGGGCAATCTTCAACGCTCGTATTGCCTTCTTTCGCTTTGAATTCATTTCACAATTCGCTTAGTACATTAACAACATTGAGACGCATCGCTGAGTAAATATTTGTTTTTTTTTAATCAATAATCCTTCTAAGAATAAATTATTCCGTTTTATCGCAACTTGTCGTATTTTCAGTACATCGCGTTTGCAAGAAAAAACACACGAGGGGGAAAAAAACTTATCGTTTGATTCTCTGTCTATTTGTAAATTCTCCAAGTACGAATTGACGACGTTCGTTTCGTTGGCAATCGGACGTGAAAAATTGTCGAGTTTGATTACACATCGAAATTAACAGCGAATTAACATTTTGAGGATATCGATTCGTTTTTGTTTTGTTTTATATGATAATTTAACTCTTGTTCACTCTTACGCGAATGCAATAACGAGAAAATAATCGTAGCCTGTTGATCATTTGCAAAATGTCGACGAAATCTTTGTTTCTTATTTTCATCCTCTCGGTACATTCTCGTACTTCGCGTGAAAGTTTCGTAACGAACAAAATGTCTGTACATCACAACCGATTTTATAAATTGAGAGATATGCTTAGTGCGTTTTCTTCTTTTGTTTTCCTTCAAGGTACGAGGCGGATTGTCGTAGTTTTTTTCGTCTTTTAGGGTCGAGCGACGACTACGAGCGCGCGCGGTGCACACAGACGCGTGGCCTTTGAACGTAAAAACACACACGTTGATGATGAGAGGGAAATGAAACGGTGCTCTCAAGCGATTCACAAAGAAATGGGAATTCTGACCTATTCGTTAATTAATTATAAACCCTAGTCAACGATTATATTACGACGAGAAGATTGAAGATTTTTATTTTCATTACTAGGATATCGCGTGTGAGATGCGGATATAGGAAACATCCAGCGTTTCCGTGGGAGTTCGAGTTCCTTGTAGTGCAGTCGTGCTGTATATTGGAGTTGGAAAAAAATCGAAGAAGGCTAGTTTTTTTGAGGTAATTTTGTAGGTGCCGCGGGTGCTAAATCCAAGTTTGCCTAAAAATTGGGGTGTAGGGTTTTTTTTAGGTGATGAAAGGGGATGGGGGTGGATTAATGCCAAACTACAACCCCCACGAGGTCCGCCCCTTGAGACAAAATGTTCAGAAAAATCCGGGCTTTATTTTTGTCCACAACGCCGAAGTCGTGGAAGTTTTGAAAACTTTGAAAAATCCGTTTTTATTCGATAACTCTTTAGGAAAAATTCATACAATTTTTGTTCAAATTGGAGCATTGAAGCCCTTAAAAAGACGCGTCGATCGAGTATTTGATCATCCCTCTCCAATAATATCATCACCCCCAAAAGAATTGTTGAAGTATAAACAAAAAAATTGTTTATTGAATAACTCAAAAACAATCGATTTTTCGGGGATGGTTTGAATGTACGAAATGTAGAGAATAATTTTCTTTATATTTTCGTTCCTATGGACCACCCTTGAATTTTGCTTTTTCGAACTCTTCTCAGGGGTTGAAAATTCAAAATGAAGTTCTGGGAAAACTATTTACCGAAAATAAAGAGATGCGAGTTTGGCGCTGTGGACAAAAATGTAGCTGAGGGTTCAAGCTACAAATTCTTCCACGGCGGCAAATTCGTGCGGTCAATAGTTTTCCCAGAATTTCATTTCGAATTTTCAACCCTCGAGAGGGGTTGGAAAATCAAAATTCAAGGGTGGTCCATAGAAACGAAAATATAGAGAAAATTATTCTCTACATTTCATACATTTAAACCATACGAAAAATCGATTGTTCTTGAGTTATTCAATGAATAATTTTTTTTGGCATTTTAACCATTTTTTTGGGGGTGAAGATATGATCGGAGAGTGATGATCAAATACTCGATCCACGCGTCTTTTCAACGGCTACAGCGTTCCCATTTGAACAAAAAGTGTACGAATTTTTTCTAAAGAGTTATCGAATTAAAACTGATTTTTGAAAATTTCACCCCACTTTTGCACCCCCAAAATGAGCTTCCACGACTTCGGCGCCTGGACAAAACTAAAGCCCGGATTTTTCTGCACATTTTGTCTCACGGCGCGGACCTCGTAGGGATTGTAGTTTGGCATTAATCCACCCCCATCTCCTTTCATCCCCTAAAAAAATCCTGCACCCCGATTTTTAGGCAAACTTGGATTTAGCACCCGCGGCACCAACAAAATCACCTGTGAAAAAACTAGACTTCTTATAATTTTTTCCGATTACGGGGTTTTTCAGCGACACCCCGACTGTACTATTGGAAAATGATCAATCATTTAAAAAAATCAGAGAATCAATTTTGCCAACCCTCAACAGGAATGTTAAAAAAAAATCGTCGCGTTTTTTCGTTTCGCAAATCAACGACGCAAGACCGACACAATAGTTGCGTTCGGAATTTTACGAGTCTAAAGTGCATTGAATTTATAAAAAAAACTCGAACTCCCTGCTTTTTCTTTTCCTTCGCGTTGTTGTTTTTGTTTTCCATTTTCTTGATAACATTACGACAACTAGGTAAATACTTCGATAAGAAATCGAACGTCAACGTTAACTATTCAACCATTTATCACCCATAATACAAGCTCACATATACAAATAAAACGATAAACGTAACGACTAAGCATACGAGTTTGAGCCTTCCACAGCTGTAAACAAATACTTCGCTGTGTTTCGAGAGAAAAGAAAAAATTAAAGGAAAGCCCGTTCTCGACGCGATCCTAGATTTTCTAATCCCGAAAAAAATTCTACTTCCGCTACACTTTTATTATTTCGCCTTTCTGTCTTACGTCTCGTCTACGCTCGGTTCTAATCGAGCCAGGAAACGAAAACACGCTGTTCCTCGCTTTCCACTAGGCTAAACATCGATCGGTCGTACTGCCTTTGCGATTTGAGCTTCAAGACCCTCCCTCCTCAATTTGGGTGTATCCTCACAAGCGCGCTATTAAATTTGACGAATTTACGGATGCGGTTCGACACGAACGGCCGAAAATTAACTTAAACCTAGGGTTACGTTGTAACGCGAGAGTCAAATAAATTAATCGAATTATGAATACTAAAGTAAAAGATTAACGTCTTTCATTCTTCGAGAGTAATGCGCTCGTGATGTGTTTTTTATGAGCATGCGAAAATGGACAAAACATTTCATTTATCGATGACAATCTCAGGATGGTCGAGCATTTCCACGATCAATATTAAAAGATACTTGCTTTTTTCCATATTTTCCCGGTCCAACTCGTTCTCGAATTTCATCCTTTTCAAGTGAAAAAAAAAAAAACAAGCGAAATTCGAGACAATTTAGCAGAGTTTCGTGCGAAAAATGTTGAACTTAGCTGCAGTTCCCTGATATAACTGCGCTCATTGCCAATACAACATCAGCTCAAATCGTTATTTTTCAGACTGCGCTGAATTGCGTAGATTTTGATATTTTTTTGAACCTTGCACTGAAACGGAAAATTCGAATCTGAACTTTTTTTCAACGTATTCCCGTCTAACAAGACACCAGTGTCCATTAACATTGACCGATGAAACTTCCGCCTCTCCTTCGACAAGAGCAAATCGTATCCTCACAACTTCACATACGAATTACAATTTCGCGATTCGTTCCAATCGACGATGTACGATTTTGTACGATCGCACGCGCAAATTCGTCCAAAGTTAATCCAAGTTTCGTCCATTTGCGCGTGTTCACTAAAATCAATTTGCGGAACGAGCAAAATACGAAATAACCGTGGCACGAGTAATACGTTTTCTCAATGGCAATGCAAACGCTTTCCGTCCGTCAAATATGATTCGCGTATTTCTTGCGTTACTTTTTCTCCCTCTTCCCCGTCGATTTCAACGAGACATTACGTTGGCGGAAAAGCGACGATTTTCAATATCCGAAATAGAAGTATGGAAAGATAAATGAGATCGAACGAATACTGCACAGCAGACGAGAAAACAATTACGAATAAAAGAGAACGATGTTTCAGTCGGTGGACAATTATTCACAGCGCGAGCGTTGCGCGGCCTTTCCCTCCGTTTGTCCAGAATTATTTGTACGCCAACGAGAGAATAATAAAACGAGCAGAAAAATAAAGTATTACGCTCGCCCCGTCGTGAAGGGCTGACGGCGTTAGTGTCGTATGTACAAATTGTTGCAATATCGCGCGGGAGAGACCTCGTGGTGAACCCTTGGATAAAAACTATTTACAGATCGATACGGGACATTTGGGGGGGGGGGAGAGAAAACGAAGCATTTGGTGAATGGGAAACCCGGACACAGTGCCTTACTCCTGCTCAGGTATCTAGTGTGTGCTTCTGACGCTCTCTCGTTCCTCCTACGTCCCCACAAATCCACCCCCAAAACTTTTGCGTATAAAATTAATCGAGCAATTACGACCAACTTTCCGCTCGTATTCCCGAACAAAAGTAACGTCGCTTTCGAGTGCTCAGTCGTGGTGTCTGGTTCGACCAACGTGTCCTCCGAAACGCGTAAAATCGATCTGTGCATTTCGAGATTCTCCGTAATAGCTTTTGACATTCTTCCACTGCGCCCTCTCGCCAACCAAAAGTGCTCGTTGACTCCCGAGCGTTCCACAACGAAAGCGGACAAATTACGTCGAAAATAGAGCACGAGGACACAAGGCCGAAAATAGACAATAATCGCGACTTGAACTTGAGGAATGATCTTCCCAAACTCGTTGAACTCGAAATGAGTTTCCATTTCGGCGGACGCGAGCGTCCAACGGGTTGAACTCGTCAGAGGCCACGTTGCTCAAACGCGCAATTATCAAGACTCTATCGAGTTGAAAAAAGACAAGTGTAAAACTCATTTTCGTTAATTCGACGGCTGACGCGACCGGATAAAGTTCGGAATACGTTCTCGGAACGTAAATTCGAAGTGATTTAATCACTTGTTATTCTTATCATCGAGGGACGCAAAAGTTGTTTTTTCCGTGAGTGTCGTACTCGCGTTGTTCGAAACGTCCATACTGTCGGGCTTGTATCGCTTGAGTACTTTTCTCGTATCGTTGCCGGTGTCAGTTCTGGCCTTGACCGAGGCTTTCGCCTCGTGAACGCTCAGCTTCGACAATTGTTGAGCCGCGGCAGTCTCGTTGTTTTCGTTGTTGTTACGACGCCAAGGCACGTTACCGAAATTCGCCGAGCCGGTTGTTACACCGGCGCGTGAATCCATGGTCGTTGATTTCAACGTATTTTGGATATTGCTATCGAACGCGACGGGCGCGGTGGTGACGCTCGTTGATCTCGTGGACGATGACGACGTGCGTGCGACGTCGTTTGTTTTTGAGCCGAGATTCGAGTCGGGAAAGTACTGGCGCTCGGAGCTTTGCATCGTTTGACAGCTGCTCGGCAGTGGATTGTTATTACTATTGATGTTCCTGTCGACCAGTTCCTTCTCGTCGCCCTTCGTGCCCGTTGGCGAATCCTTTTCCTCGGCTATACGCGGCAATTGCGTGCTACCGCACGAATTCGACAAGCCAACCGAGCCGATGTTTATCGATATACCGTGAGTCAATTTGGTATATTCCGTCACCTGCTTTGTGTCCGTACACGACTTCTTCTCGCTGCACTTCGCGTCGCACGATTCTCTCGGCTGCGCTTCCGTCCCCTCGTCCAGGCTCTCGTTCAACGAATTTTGCGCCTTCAAGACCCGCGGCGTAACCCTCACTACCGTGTTCGCCAGCGGCGATATCGACGTTTTATTCTCGGCGGAACGGGGATGCAATCGGTCGGGACTCAGAGCACGCCGCAAAAGAGGCGAGCCCGGCTCCGCGGATTTTGGACGTCCGTAACCTTTCTTCTGACTACCCGGTGTCGACAAAGATACGCCTGGGAAACACGAAATACGGTGTGAATGACGGAAAACGTTGAGCGGCAACGAAAGTTAGGATCGACACCACTCTGGAGTGAAAAACGACGAGCTTTTTTACCGTTGTAACGTTTAGGGTGAGGGGAGGTTGACAGCTGAGATACTCAATTTTTACCGTTGAACTCGAAATAATGTGACACGGCTTTTTTTCGAAACGCATTGCTCATTGAGGTAGATCGAGCGCGCGCTCTTGATTTCTATAGATTTTGGGCAATTTTTAACCAGATCATTTCAACCAGTCCATATCATTATGCATGTTTGAGTGGAATTTCAGAAAAGTCGCTTATTTAGATTGGGAGATAGTGGGTTTTAAAATTGCAACTTTTAAGGGGCCAGTCCACTTTGAGCATTTAAAAAAATCGAAAGCAAGCGAGACTTGGAGAAATCGACGATGAAGAGCAATCGGAAGGGATTTTGTACGGTGCAGGAATTGCCGATTGAGTTTAGGTTAGAGCTTTTCATAGTATAAACTACAAACGCGTTTTTCTCGAAACAACGTTTTCAAAATCTAGCTCCATCGTATCTCTAAAACTAATAAACCGATTCTCTTGAAATTTGAACCACATATTGTAAACATGATTCGCAACAAGATAACCCCCGATGGTTTAAAAATTTTGATTTTTACTCCTTTTTTGCGAAAAACTGCGAAAAAAACGCGTTTTTAAAATACTTTTTTCGTTTTTCATCTGCCATTTTTTTATTTTTTGATAAAACTTTATGTGCGAGGGTCATTTTGTAGCTGGTGTCATACTGAATCTAATGGACTTTGATTTTTTGTTTCAGACAAGCCGTTGCCGAGTTGTGATGGAGCTACCTAGCCCACCTATTTTTGAGGCGTTACGTTCAACTATAGTTTTTGTACTTAAAAATGAATAAATATGAATAAAAATTTTTTTAAATGTTTTTCAAGACTTTATTTATCAAGCCCAATAACTTTTATATTCATATCTTTTATAAAATCCTCAAAACAAAAATCGCGAAAATAGCCTTTTTCGTGGCTCCAAAGTGGACTGGCCCCTTAACACTGCAGAGTCTGCATTGAAATTAAGACCGAAACATTTTCCGTGAAAAAATATTTGCCCCCTATAATAAGAAGACATATGGCAACACCGCATCGTTCCACGTATCCAATAACGTAAGTTTGCGCGGCGTATTTAAAATAACACTGCAACACGAATTTTTATTTGTAAGTTTTAATCGATCAAGTTTTTAATTAGTTATGAATTAATCAACACTCTTATTTGTTAATGAAGATAATATAAACAATGTGAAATATCAGTATTTATAACACAAATACTTTTTTTACGATAAAAGTTTTTAACTTTAGGATCAAGATGATAATTATTTTTTTCTCGAAATATGGAACAATGCTGTTCTGCGGTGTTGCCATGTGTCTTCTTATTACAGGAGACAAATATTTTTACGGAGAATTATTCTGTCTTTACTGAAAGTTTTTAGAGAAACTGAATAGTAAAGGCAATTCGAACTTTTTTCACTCTTTCCTTAACTAGTTTGCTATTTAAACATGATTTGTTTTCAAAATTTATAAACACAATAGAATAGTACGACGAAGTATGTGACCTGACTTTCGTCAATGCAGAGCCTGCAGTGTTAAAAGTTGAAATTCGAAAACCCATTATTTCCCAATCTAAAAAGTCGACGGTTCTGAAATTCCACTCAAACATGCATAATGATATGAACAATGTTGGGTAAAATTTGAACAAAATCTATAGAAATCAAGAGCGGCGGGCTCGTTCTACCTTAAGGAACAGTCAACACAAATCTACGCGAGCGAAACCGCGGACGAGCTAGTATTATATATTTACAGCAAAAAATCGTTCTTTTCTGTTCAAGATCAACCGGGTGGCCAACATCAAGTACACCGTTAAGGTAGTCCTATCGCTTCACACTAGTCATACCACTGATCATACTTGAGACTTGTACAATTTATATTTTTAACATATGCAAAAAAAGAAATTTGTAATAACTAAATTTTCCATGTGTAAACTGTTTAATGTTCACATTTAATTAGAAAAATGAAAAAATAGTTATTCCAACGATTCGCGCAGTATTTCTAGGTTTGATATTTGGCAATATTGGTTCTATCTCCGTCTCTTTTTACTCAACCAGGCGAGTTTAACCTCCATGCTTTTCAACGTCGATCTGTCAAAACAATGCCACGTGCGGGAAATATAAAGCATTGTGTTCGGGCCACGACTGGTAAAAAGCGTGGAAAATTTGTGTCGGCGAAATATGTCGGTTAAAAATGAAATATGTGTGGAAATTCGAATGAGTGAGATGAGGTTAGGACTACAGTCAGCTGTTGCCTTGCTGTCACGTCTCTTTATCGTAGCAAGTGGTAATAAATCCAATACCGGAAGTTCAAATTAAACTTGATATTACATAAAAATTAGGTCAATAAGCGTAATTTTTTCTGAGAGCCCTGGATTACTACAAGTCTGAAGTATGTAAATCTGATTATTTTTAAGAATCTGACGGATTCCCACTATTATATACACTTTTGTAGCGACCGGAAATTGGGTTTTTGTATGTCGTCTCGGAATTCCTTCACAAAAATACGCAATTTTAATATTTCTTTTCTCTGTAATTAGGTCAATAAATGACCCTGAAATTTCACAGAGACGATTATTAATAGATTTAGTGAAGGTCAAAAAAAATTTACGAAAATCCTATGGATTGAAGCCTGGCGATAAGACTACTTTAAGCTCACGTTTAAAGATTCTTCACCAGATTGTTTATACCGTCTCTAATTCTTATTTGATAAAATGATATTTGGTACACAACTTTGTTAAGGGAGACTTTGTCCTTGAAATTTTCAAAAAATCAATTTGAGCTCAACATGAGCAGCTATAAGAAGAGGAGGGATGCCTCTATGGACCAGGCATTGCCGATTAGCGGTAATTATGAACACATTCGTGTAAACACATTACATAACTTTAAACGCGTTTTTCTCGAAAACACGTTTTTAAAAATGGCTGACATTCTCCTGACCGCTGTAATTAACATATCGACCTGAAATTTGGAGAGCATACTCAGAAAATATGTCTTCACGGAATGACGGATCGTTTTTTCGATAGATACATTTTTGCATTTATTATTTATCTTTTTATGCGAAAAAAGCGAAAATTCGATTTTTTTTTAAATTGCCGCCATTTTCCGAAATTTGTACTAAACGAAAAACCCATCCGTCATTCCATGACCAAAGGGTCACAGATTGATAATATGCTTTGAATTTGTGTTTCAGATCAACAAAGAGGGGGCAGTGATGTCAGCCGTTTACCTCCCGCGATTTGAGGACCTGTTTTCGCGGAGCTGCAACGGCCGCCATTTTGGTTAAAAAAAAAAAAAATTTCAACGTTCTGTATATCATGAATAAAAGCAAGAAAAAAACCGCACTCAAAAAGCTTTACTCGTTTCCTTTAAAAAAAATAAAATGTAACCACCTGAAATATGGCACTCCAAGGACAAAGTCTCCGTTAATGTGCTTACAAATGTGCATACAAAAACGATTTTTCAATCATCTTACTTATTCTTCCAAAATCAATTGTCTCAAATAACCCTAATTTTCGGATCGTCACAGTAGCCTAACCCGTCAATTTTTTTCCGATTCACTTCAAATGTTCACAGTATCTTTGAAAACTAAATTCTCCACAGAAGTACGCGAGTATTTTTAATTTGTCGAAACCCTCTCTTTTTATCAAACATTTTTCACAACTTTTTTCTCCAATGAAACTTTTTTTCGTCTGCGTGCCACGTCTATGAAAAACAATACAACACTCACGTTTCTTTCAGTCATTATGCGAACTAGAGAAAGTGTCGGTTTTTTGTCTGGCTTTCTTTGGTTTCCTGAACATTTTATTTCGTTAGTTTTCGTAATTTGACTCTACCTGGACTGTAAGACTGCGTGGTGTTCGAACTTCCCGGCTGATGTCCGGTTGGGAAGGCCAGAGGGCTGGGGCTCCTCGTAGGACTCGCAGGAATCGGGGAAGGACTGGGTGTCCTCGCGAGCGGCGACAGAGGTATGTGACCAACGGATTTTCGACGATTTGGCGAGTGTATGTTCTTCGCGGCGGTATGGAGCTTGTGCTTCAAACCGTGCAGTGTGCTCGGACGCTGATAGTGCGACTGATTCGGAATGTTCGCGATACTGCCGGTCGACGTGCTCGAGCCGGGCGACGATGAATTCGGACTCGAGCAGGGACTCGAGTTGCCCGTTGAATGGTAAGATTCCGAGCTGGGACGGTTCGTCGGTGGTGAGGGACTACCGACCGGTTTCGCAACACCAGTGAAGTAAGGCGATGATTCCTGTTGCGGTGGCAGTGACCGAGAAAACGATTGGAATGAACGACTCGGTGTTACCATGGACGGAGAACAAATTCCAGCGGCCATCTAAAATTCATAGCAATTTTGTACACTTTAAACTGCTTTTTTTTTGTTTCTTCGGCGTTTGTTGTTTTCGATTTTTATTCCACCGGAATTCGAGATAGTTCGGCGGAAAAACATTAAACTGGGGTCCAACAAATATTCGCCCATGGAAAAAATCGATTTTTCTGCAATATTTCAATTCTACATCTCTAAAATGTTGTGTCGAAATTTTGTACATTTACAGGAATATCGATTCCGAGAAAGCAAAATTTAGAAAAAAAAAACTGGGATTTGACGTTCTGATGAGAAAGTACCTCTGATGTCATAATAAATTTTGACGAATTTCTTAACGTAAGCACGACACTGTTTCTGGAGGCACCTTTTCGCATCTTTAGTCGCAAAAAATACCATATTTAAGGGATTATCACAGTGTAAAATTTTCAAAAACTCGTTTTTTTTTGTATAGAAGGTTATAAACATGCACCTGGCATCGCCGATTGATCGTAAGTAGACATATTATATGAAAATTCCGCATTCGAAACTTTAAACGCGTTTTTCTCGAAATGTCGTTTTTCAAAACGATGTCACTCTTAAAGGAAGATTTTTCAAGCTGCCCGTCTCAAATTTTGACACAACATTCTTCACGCCGTTCTTTATCTCGCTATGAAAGCTTTTTTTGAAATCTTCATTTTTTTTAACGAAAATCTGTCGAAAAATGGGCTAAATTCGATACTTATTTTTCAAACCACCGCCATTTTGTAAATTTTGATTTAAAAAAAACCTCCATAGCAAGATAGCGGCTTTCATAGGGATTAATAATCTTTTTTTAAATTTGTTTCGGATCATATTTACAGCCACAACCGTGTGCACCGTGAGGACTCTTTTTTTTCAAAAACATTTTCAACCATTAGAAAAATATTTTAAAAAATAAAAATAAACGTTTAAAAATTGATTTTCTGTACTTCATGAGTGCTGTTATTTGACATAAAAAAATCAGGCTGATGAGCGTATTTTAACCATCGAAAAAAAAATCGCGAAAATCAGCTATTTTTCGAACCGTTACTCTGTGATAATCCCTTTAAAAAAATTGGGCAAAAATTTGCACTCAATATTTATCATCGAAAAAGTTTCTCATAATGATCCATTTTCGGAAATAGAAATATTTCGTTGAACAAAATTTAACGTATTTTCTTTTAAATTATTTATCCACAATAATCAGTAGGGTCAAAGTGGGAAGGGTGGCAACAGTAGGTACACTGAACCTTTTCTGTTTCTCAGGAGTGGACATGTATATATATGTGCATCTTTTTCACATTAGAACCGCCCTCAGATGCCAATAGGTCTGAACCTGTCTGTAAGTCGCTCCCGTGCAATTCGGTTGCGAGAGACGATTTTATATTATTTTCGGTGTCAAAAGTTGAAAAACCAGCTGAGTTTGTATGTTTTTTGCTTCTTTACCTATCGCAGTTACGTTCGAAGTCATTGTTCTCCCGCAATATACAGCTATATTGCGGTATTTCAGCATTGTGTTTGTTAACCTAACAAAAATAGAAACTTGTCAGTACGCGCTTTAGATAAAAAGAGAGGGTCGGTACACAGTGGCTCAATGTTTCGAGGTACACAGAAGCAAGTCATAATATGAATATTTTCGCATTGTGATTTAGATAGGTACTGGTACTACCTCATTAGGTAGGTACTCAATGTTGATTAATATTCAATAAATGATTGTGATTGATCTCATAAAATGCCGTATTTTTTAATTTAATTTTTGAATA
This sequence comes from Ophion slaviceki, assembly GCA_944452715.1. Lineage (NCBI taxonomy): Eukaryota > Metazoa > Arthropoda > Insecta > Hymenoptera > Ichneumonidae > Ophion > Ophion slaviceki. The sequence continues at coordinate 46,342,660 of OX101784.1, forward strand.
GTTTACTATACAATTCTCCCCATTGTACAGAGAAAAGCACTCCATTACCTACAAGTGTACAGTGGATCAGGATAATTTTCTTCAAATTTTGCTTGATTTTGAAATTTTGTTTGACTGAAATTAGGCATGTTTCACTGTGTACACCCCCAAGTTCACCGTGGATCAAATCTCATTTTTTCGAAATGGTTATTATCTCAATATCTATTGGGTTGAGCCGTTCAGTGTTTTTTAACAAAATGAAGCCATTGAACACACCTCGCGTTTAGTCAAGGTTTCAATGAGATTGTGTGAACGGTTAGGCAGCTATAGGCCGCTGAAAAAAATAAGTCACTGATCCCACTCTGACCCTATGCAAATGGGAAGCGTGCCGTTGTGCAATAAAATAATCAAAGGCGCGTAAAAACGAAAGTTGAACTCGTCCGAGATGTTCGAACGTAAGATCGACGGCACTGGAGATATTCGTAACTTTCCGACGTGCGATGAAAGAAAATATTTGGCGAGAAATCATACCATAAGTGGAGGTTTGCTGTCGCTGGGTAGAATGGGTGCCGACAAGGGGCAACTGATACTTAACGGCTGGAATGAAACAACAAAAACGAAATCTTAGCAAAAACGCCTTGCACTGTATACAAAACAAAACAAACGTGAAAACAATCAACGAATAAAATTCTTCATCCACGGTAGCGATCTCTTTTCTCTTTCGGTGCTCTGGTAAAATGGGCTACTCCTTTTTTTCTCGGGTTCGTGATTCGAAAAAAAGGAATGAGTCGCACCAGGTCGCGGAGAAGAAACCAAAAAAATCCATGCGAGAACCTGAAAAAGGTAGAAAGTTCGTTTTTACCGTACGTACCTGCTGCATCTCGACGCTCGCGCGTTTCGAACTTATTCGCCTGAATAACGAAGCTTTCCTCTTCTTTTCCGACTGTTCGCGCTTCTGCTTTCTCTGCCTGTGAAGCGTACGACGAGCCATCCGGCTCTGCGCCAACTCGCGCTTCCTGCCGCCCGTCTTGATGCTCGTATTCTCGAGGGGCGTACTGCGCAACGTGACGTGATCACCGCCGCTCAGCATCAAACGTAACACCTGAGTGTGGAAGAGTCCCTGTACCGTTTCGCCATTGATGTGGGTTATGAGGTCCCCGGGCCTCAAACCAGCCTCGAACGCGGGACTGGACTGATCGACGGCCTGAAAAAAATTAATATCGAATATTTGTACATTACAACAATTTTTTAGATAAATTCTGTCGAAAAGGGCGCACGAGAACTGCATTAAGGGGTTAGGCTACTGTGAAAATGACGAAGGCTCGTTCGTCGCTTGAGGCAACTCAAATCGAAGAGGAAGGTGCAACATATGGTGCAGGAATCGCAGATTGAAGGTTAACTTATGATTATAACGATGGGACTGCTAGTAAAAGTTTAAACGCGTTTTTCTCGAAGGCACGATTACGATATCTTTGACGCCTTAATTTGATCGTGGATTATTCATATTTGGCCCAAAAGAAACACTTTTTTTTAAATAAAAAAATCGCGTTTTTTGCTTCCTTTAGAAGATACGGGACATGTTACGAATTATTCGGTATTACAAAAAACAAGAACAGAATATTTCAGTAACAAGTAAATCGAAAAAATAAATAGAAAGCTACGTTTCAGTCGGCTCTACTGTATGTATCAAACCCAAACAAACAGCCCTTTTCAAGGATAACGCTAATGATTTATCTGCAGCCAACTTTGTTAAATAAACGACAAAGTACGACGAAACAATGTAAAACACGCGGAAAATTCGATCTGCATCGAAAATCGGAAAAGTACATTTTTTTCTTCGAAGCGCTGTAAATTCAAAACTGAAGCTCAAAACGAAAAAAGTTATTCTTGTTTTTCGTATTTTTTTTCGGCCAAATTTCATAATCCAATGGTCAAATTGAGGCGCCAGAGATATCGTAGTCTCCCCTTCTCGACGCTGTGTTTTTTTTTTAACGGTGTACACGATTTTTCGTCATCTAATTAACGGATTGACTTGGAATCTGGTACACTTATGCAGTGTAACAGTATTATTAACCGATTTTAATAATACAAAAATGCAGTTTAAACGCAAGAAGTATACTCAATGTGTTTCTTAAAAGTGTGTTTTAATTTTACTCTATAAATTCACCATCGGATTCTATTCAGATCCCGATGGTGGATCCATAGAATAAGTTACCTTGTTAATAACTAATAAATAAAAATGTTGAGAACAAAAACGTTGGTCAAGACTGAAGTATTAGGATGCACAAGAAAGTCTTTGCGTTAAAAAAAATCCAAATGACAAAAGAGTCTTGAAACGAATGATTAATTTTATTCTATGTATCCACCATCGTATTCTATTTGGAATACGTAAAATTTACATCTATTTAGATACATAGAATTAAATGAATCATTCGTTTCAACACTGCTTTTCAAGTCTTGTCCAATGTTTTTCTTCTCAACATTTTTTCTATTAGTTATTAACAATGTCATTTTTCCTCGAAAAATCGAAAAAAAAAATCAATTTTTTTTGTGATTGAAACACAATAACCAAAAAAAGCTCGGTCAAGTCTTAGCCAATATCATTCATTTTAAGAAAAAAACCTACAGATATTACACCAAGTGCAACTATTTCATGGCATTGAAAATGTAATCAAACTTTTCAAGTAATAAGAAGCACATATTAGTACTACATGTAACTAATATGAATTGATTTCAATACTTTGAATATTGATACATTGAGATATATAAGCGGGTTGGATTCGGTTTGTTTGGGATAGTTTGGGTTTGTATAATAATTGTTATACCATTTTTGTAATATATTTGCAATAGAAGTTGTAATGTCGAGATTAATTTAGAAATTAATTTGTTATCAATTTAGAAATTAATAACAAAATTAGAATTGTGTGGGGAGCGGGCATTTTTCAACCAATCACAGACATTCAGCATGTGCAGCTCCCCCTACTCTACTGCAACACAGTGGAAGTGGAGTGGGGGTAGCGTTAGTTTCGTGTGACATCCAGCTAACTCAGACCCCAATACTCAGTCTACCTCAACAAACATATACAGTTTTAAAAGCATTTTCATTGCTAAAACTCGTTTTTTTGTTTCAGATCAACCGGGTGGCCTAAATCACGTACACCGTTGAGCCCTTCACGTTCAAAGGTCATTCACGAGATTGCTTAGAACTCCTTTAATTATTAATAATTTTGGAAATTTGGCACACCTTTGTTAACGGGGTCCTCTAGTTTCTCGGGTCGAAAAAATCGATTTTTTTGTTCTTCATAAATCACATCTACAACATGTGTAGAAAATGCGTGCCAAAGGATTTTTCGATATTCGAAGTGGTTCACAAGTATAAATTATATGCGCGAACTTTCAAACGCGTTTTTCTCGAAACACCATTTTTCGAAACGGTGACCACGATATTTCAGAAACTACTGCACCGATCTTGTTCAAATTTATCCAACATCTTTAATATGTTATAAGCCAGCGATTGAACTAGGATTATCATGATTGCTTCGATAGTTTTTTTTGTACGAGCGAAAAACTTAAGAAAAAATGAGTAAAAAATAGAATGTAATTTTCTAAAGTGTATAAAAAAGTCAATTTTTGTAATTTAGAATTCTATCTAGTTCAATCGCTAGTCTTAAATATGAAGATTAAAATGCCGTTTGGTTTTTTGATTTCGGATAAGCAGAACAGCCACAATCTTGGTCACCGTCAAGCATCTCTTTTACTTGATGTCTTCCTGTCGGCCACTATAACGTTTATTCTATTATATATTTTTACTTCAAAAAATGTGTAAAGCTTATTTAAATGTTAATAAAGATTATGCAAAAACCATGAGATTGATTATTTCGATGCTTTGCCCGTAAAAAATTATTGAAAAAGCCGTAAAAAAACAGCCGAGAAACTAGAGGACCCCGTTAATGTACACACAAATAAATGTCCAAACGATTTTTCAATCATCTTACTTATTCCTTCAAAATTAATTTGTTTTAATAACCCCGATTTCAGGGCGTCACAGTACCCCTTCAATCATTTTTTTTATCAATGTTACGTTAAGGCGGGATATACATTTACAACGATAAAAAAATCGATTTCTTTTTTTTTTCTTTTAACGATAGAACTATATATGTAGAATATTTCCCCAAAGTTTCAAAGCGAAATTCGAAAAACTTCAAACGTCACAGCCCGTCAACGCTGTGCCTCACCGCTCGGATTCGGAGCGGGCGTGAACTTCAAACGCGTTTTTCTCAGAACTGCATTATCGAAATTGGCGTGCAGGATTACTGAACAACTATTAAGCCGATTGAGTCGAAATTTAGTAGAAATATTGATAATATTGGTACCTTCTACTTGACGAAAATTGTTTTTGAAAAATTGGAAAAAAACGACTTTTTTAATCCACATTTTACAGAAATGTTGCGTGAAATGTTGATTTTTTTTTGTCAATGCGTGCCATTTTTTCAAATTTGCATTTTCTTCATTTTAATTACCGTCACATAGAAACTATACATGTTCTAACTGAAAAAATGTTTGAACTTTTTTCAGTCCGCCACAGCTCCGCCATTTTGATGATGAATTAATTTAAAAAAATTGTTTCGTATACTTAACGGGAAATATACACCTAGATGGCGCCGACAACAAAATTTAGAAGCTATGAACATTCCGTCGACCGTAGCAGACCTACACTATGGGCCTGGTATCGATGATTCCATGTAAGTTGACAAATTTCATGATTTATTCATTCCCAAATTTTCAAACGCGTTTTTCTCAAAACCACGTTTTTCAAATCGGTACCCAACATTTCTCGAAAACCAATGAACCGACTGCCTTGAGGTTTTTTGTGGTTATTCTGTACACCATTATCTAGTACTTGTCATAGGATTTTTTTTCCGTTACTTAGTTTTCGTTTTATAGGCAAAATAATAACTAATTTTTGGCCCAAAAATCACTATTTATGTTCAAACGTCCGCTATTGTGTCATAAATCGATATTTTCAAAACCGGCTATGACAAGTACTAGATTATAGTATCTAATTTAATAATCTTTTTGGTTTTCTTTTTCCGATGATTTTTGAACAAACGCCAGTGGGTACCGTATACGCAGATTTTTTTACGACGCTCCAAGGATCATACAATATCCTTGTATATTTTTGATATTTTTAAATAAAGAAAGATAAACATATTTTTGAATGTATATACTTTTAGATAATTAAAACCCCAATCCGAAATTTCAAATAGTTTACCTTGAAAAAATTCACAAAAACGACCTTTTTTTCCGGCTCCTAGGTGTATAACTGCCCTTAAATATACCATTAAAGTATACCAAAAGTTTTATAGTTATAGAATAATTATTTCATAGTTTAAAAAATCCCTCAATACTACTTATTTTTTTCCTGTCTAAATGTATATCCCGCCTTAAGGTTCTCGATTTTTCGTATGTTTTCTTCGCCCCGGTTACTCACCATAACGAGATGATGCATCGTGTAGAAGTCGCTGTCGCCGTAATAAACTCTTATAGTGTGCACGGTGAATCCAAAACCGCAAGGTCCTCGGCGTATAATAATCGGAGGCTTGAGACTCGTCACGAGCGGGCTGAGCTCCCGACAGGGAGACGTATCTCGCGAGGACGCGGTAGAGGAGCCACCAGGAGATTCAATGGATTGATGACACAACGGTTGATCGACTGTAACAATTCGCGCACCATTGCGTGTTTATAGATCCCTATCAATTTACAAAAGTGGTCCCTCGTTTAAGGAGTTTCGGCACAATTGGCGATATGTTACCATTTGATTAAAATTTATACGGTAAATTCTTTGTTATGCACTGAATGAACCTTTCCAATTTTAAATCGGTCGTCTACACTGTTTCTACAAAATGTACAATAGAAGAAACACTTTATAACATAAACGCCTACGCTCATCACTAGATGGCAGTTTTACGCACGAAATAGTGTGAAAAAATGTTTAAAATGTTATTAAAAACTGCGAAATAGCTCAGTATATTATGACAATTTCGTCTCCCCCTACATTATGAAAATTAGGCATCTCCCTATGGAAAGGAGGTACGACCAGTTCTTCAGGGTGAACTAAATTTATGTTTAGTAATTTATGTTGTTCTCATTTATGTCAACTTGTGTTGAATATTTGTTTTGTCGATTCTAATGTGCCAAATTTGTGGTAAATGTTTCATTTATTGCATAATTACTAATAAAAACTGAAAAATTAGATCCTAAACGACTCCGCAGCAGTCTCCGTCATATTCACAATAGCAGTTTTACTATGAAAACGGACTAAAAACATTGCCCCAAATCTGTCGGAATCATGTTTAAGTAACCCTGAATTACTTTAGCGAAATTAATACTGGGGGTGAAATTATAATTGAACATGTTATTGATACGCGATCAATTGTAAAACTCCATAAATAATATAATAGAATTTTGAACCAACACCTGACAATATAGCGTTTGCGATGCTCAAAGTTGGCACCCGGGACTCATTGATGTGAAAGGCTAGGTTATAGTGCAGAGCTAGGTTATGCTCGCCAAATGCATCAGGTGTTACGCTCGACGTTGCCAAGTCTGCGGGTGCTATTTTGTCGTTCTGATCATTTCCAACCGGAAATTAAAATCTTTTTATAATGTAGTGCTTGAACTATACGGCAAAGTACGAGTTTTCGATTTTTTACAAAAAACTAGTATGTCTAATTTATCAAATTTCGGTTTTCCAACGACCTTAGTTAGATACGTGAATAGCAAAACCGTGATCACCGCACTTCCGGTCAACCGTCTTCATAGGACGACGTACTGTGATATCTCAAAGTGCTCGACTTTGCAATTTTATTACAAAAAAAAAACTGAACGGTCAATATAGGTCAAATTTTGCTAAAGACTGCATAACGTATATTCTTCAACATCATAAAAAATTCAAGTCCGAAAGTTGAATTAATCTTAAAAATAGTACCCCCTCAAATAGTGTTTATTCAATTGTAAATTTTATCGAAGCGTTGTAGACGATCGATTTGAAATTTAGAGGGTATATTTAGTGTATGACAATTCACTCTATAAATTTAAATCAAACGGTAACATATTGTCAATAAGGTATTTTACTCTATGTACGAAAAATAGGTAAATATTCGGAAGTGTCACTCCCGCTAAAAAGAGGCTGTAATTTTTTTTTATCAATTCTTTGATTATAAAACCTTATATTAAGTTATATTTTAATGGCGCATAATGTTTTTCGGTTTGTTTGGGTTTGTTTGGGCCAGAGCGAGAGTGCCACATTCGGGAGCATATGCACAAAATATTGAATGAATGTGGCGCGATGCTCGTGGTAATATCCCAAAATTCGGACGGCGTGATCTTTAAAAAATCGTAAAAAAAATATTTATTGACATTGTTTCTCTTGATGCGCTGTTATGATAATATTAAATATGTCTTTTAACTGTAGGAAAACACAAAAAAAATCAGCTCGATTCTGACAGGAGTGAAACTTCCGAATATTTACCAAAAAATACTAAGAATGTATAAATAAGGTAATTTTTGCAATAAGCAATCGAATGTTTGTTTTAATTTATAAAATCGCCAATTAAATTTTATAATTCACTTTAAAAAAAAGACTTTTTTATCTGTCTAACGAATATGCGAAACGGTAACCGCCATAATGGATTCCGACGTGACGTCATTGACATAGTAAACAAAGAAAGCGGTAGACGTAATACTCTCTAGCCTGTGAAAGAATGCGTCAGCTATACATTCCCGTTTGTCATAGTTAATTGCAAATTTTCAAATAGTAATCTGTACTTCAACAAAGTACAAATAATTTTCTTCCGACTGACTTTGGATCTCTTCTCGCAAGTTTTAACAAAATTTTCCTCATATTTATATCACTTGGCATTTTAGTCCACAGCTTTCCCGGTGTTTTTGCACTAGTATTCTTACATTTAGGAACAACACACCGATGATAGGGATTGTAACTAATTTTTAATTAAAAAAATGTAGGGTGAAACTGGGAACAGTGGCAACAGTGGATACACTGAACCTTTTCTGTTTCTCGGAAGTGGACATGTATATATGTGCATCTTTTTCACATTAGAACCGCCCTCGGATGCCAATAGGTTTGAACCTGTCTGTGAGTCGCTCCCGCGCAATTCGGTTGTGAGAGGTGATTTTATATTATTTTTGGTGTCAAAAGTTGAAAAACCAGCTGAGTTTGTATGTTTTTTGCTTCTTTACCTATCGCAGTTATGTTCGAAGTCATTGTTCTCCCGCAATATACAGCTATATTGCGGTATTTGAGCATTGTGTTTGTTAACCTAACAAAAATAGAAACTTGTCAGTACCCGCTTTAGAAAAAAAGAGAGGGTCGGTACACACTGGCTCAATTTTTCGAGGTACACAGAGGTAAGTCATAATATGAATATTTTCGCGTTGTGATTTGGATAGGTACTGGTACTCATTAGGTAGGTACTCATTGTTGATTGATATTCAATAAATGATTGTGATTGATCTCATACTATGCTGTCTTTTTTTTAATTAATTTTTCAATAGTTTACTGTACAATACTCCCCATTGTATAGAGAAAAGCACTCCATTACCTACAAGTGTACAGTGGATCAGGATAATTTTCATCAAATATTGCTTCATTTTTAAATTTTGTTTGACTGAAATTAGGCATGTTTCACTGTGTGCACCCTCAAGTACACAGTGGATCAAATCCTATTTTTTTAAAATTGTTATTATCTCAATATCTATTGGGTTAGATCGTTCAGTGTCTTTGGACAAAATAAAGCCATCGAACACCCCTCACGTTTAGTCAAGGTTTCATTGAGATTGTGTGAACGGTTAGGCAGCTATAAACCACTGAAAAAAATGAGCCACTGCTCCCACTCTGACCCTACGTATTCACAATTATCGCAGCGTCGATGCTTACTATGCAAGTGACGTCACGAACCGAAGCAGCATGGCAGGCTAGCGTTTTCGCCAGTTTTCGCGCGGAAATTCGAAATGTAAAATTCAAATGCATTTTCATGGCACTTATCGATTTCATAACATGGAAATAAAAATTCCAGTACTTTATCACCACCAAAGGATCAAATTGAGATGCCTCGAAAAAGGATGTAACGCCCTATTGTGCCGAAACTCCTTAAGGACAGAAAATTAAATGAGAAGCGAGAAACCAAATGCTTCGTGAGATCCTCATAGGACTGTTGACTTACAAGCAAAGTCGCTGGTCGGGATGACCAACGAAAGACCGCTCGTAGAAGCGGATTTGATGACTGATCGGGATTTCTGCTTGGCTGTGGGTGGGAGAGGCATCGCGCTGAACGATTCGAAGGAATCCGTGCTGGAGTTGTGTTTTTCCTCGGCAGCGTCCCTCCTGGCCGCGACCAGATCGAGTCTTCAAGTGGAAATAGTTAAATGTCAATTATATTCGCGTAAATACGCGATCAGTATCGACAACACATGTGACCGTGAGATGACGCGGCGAGTACGATATCGAACGAAAAAAGAAATTTCCATGTTTGGTTCCCACGGGCGTGTGGAATGAAAATAGGAGGATCGCTGATAGGAATTTCGCGTGGAATTCGCGTGCGAACCGAAAAAGGCGATAAAACTCGTGGATAAAGTAAAATAAAAGAGGATAAAATAAAATAATCTTCCGCCAGGTATGGCGGAATGACTCACATGTGATCACCGTCAATGGATATACTGAACCTGGGAAGCTTGTCCCGGGACGAGTGCGTGTGTCGTTTTCTCTGTATTTGCGGGCTGATGTCGTCCGACTCGGTTTGCGACGAATCAGGCGTGCTCTGAATCACGGCGTTGCCGGTGCCCTCGATCGAAACGTTGCTCTTGACGATGGTCGAGCGTGACTCGCCGCTGCTGCTGCTCACCGACATCAAACTCGTCGCCGACGTGTCCGAGCTCTTGTCCGATGCTCTGTTGAGGCTCTCCGGCGGTACGTTACTCTTGGCAGTGCTGATTGTACGATTTTTCTCCGACGTTGAGCTCTTCTCGAGGGCTCTCAGAGGCGGTGAGAACGTCACCGAGGAACTCGGCGATATTTGCGACAATGGCCGCTCGAATTCGTTACGAAACAGTTGCTTCTTCGTGAAACAATCCAATTCAGCGTCGACCAACTGAGGCGGACGAGTTTGCGATATTTTTCGGGACTGGGGTGAGTACGATGAGAACGAACCGAACAAGGGCGAATCGTCGGTGTCGTCGGTGTCCTCGCCGATGTCGTGATTGTAACGATCCATTCGAGCTGCAAGGCGAACCAAAGTTTGCGTCGATCGTTCCCACGTGTCGCTTTACGACGCGCCATCAACATGACGCTGCACCGTCGGAATGCTACGAAAGTTCTTTTCCATTTTTTTCACTCCGTTTTATTCGTGATCTATCTTTTGCTAGACTAAGTTCGTGGATTTTTAAGGGGAGGTACCTCAGTAAAAGGTGAGAAAAACAGGTAAACTTCGAGAATTTTTATCTCAACAACTAATGTTTCGATTGGATCCGGGTTTTTTATTGGAAAATATGTACATTGAGGTATGTTTAGGAATTTTTTAAAAATAAATTCGTTGACTGGAAGCGATTCAAACGCGATTATCTCGAAACATAGTTTTCAAAGTCGGTGCCAGATGTATCTCGAAAACGGCTTGTCCGATTTTGTCCAAATTTGGATACAATATTCTTCGATAGTTTTTCTCGTTCGCCACGTAGGAGTTTTTTGAAATTTTCATTTTTGACGGAATTGCGACCGTTTTAATTTAACATTCGTTTTTCGTTCGCAATTTCCGACGATTTTGGATTGCATGCACATTGCATAAAAAAGCAATGGTTCAATCAAATGAAAAACCCCGACGTGGCGAACGAGAAAAACTATCGAAGAATATTGTATCCAAATTTGGACAAAATCGGACAAGCCGTTTTCGAGATACATCTGGCACCGACTTTGAAAACTGTGTTTCGAGATAATCGCGTTCGAATCGCTTCCGGTCAACGAATTTATTTTTAAAAATTTCTAAACATACCTCAATGTACATATTTTCCAATTAAAAAAACCCGGATCCAATCGAAACATTAGTTTTTGAGATAAAAACTCCCGAAGTTTACCTGCTTTTTTCGCCGTTTACTCAGGTACCTCTCCTTAATGAAGATGAGAAAATTCGCGTGATTTTCCTACCCGGAATCGGCGAAAAATGTGAGCAATGGAAGAAAAAAATTAGTTCGTTGCATTCCAACGATGCAAACTTCAACGACGTCATTCATTGACGTACTGTCGAAATAGCTGGTGTCCTCTTCGTTCGTCAATTGCGGCACGAATTCAGCTTTTTGTCGCAAAAGCGTGTTCCAATTGACACCGAAGAAGTAAGGATGTTCCTTGACCTCGTGAGCACCGCCGGTGCCCAAACGGTCCCGGGGACTCTGGTCGAGCAACGCCGTGATCACATCTTTCGCCTCGGGTTGAACCGGCCAATCTTCCTCGTCCGGCCACTCGATGTCGTCTGCGGTGAAAAATATTCGTAAAACGTAATATTCGGCTGTACGATAAGAATCAACTACGATCGAGGATTGTCGTTTCTTACCGTTCACCGTATGAGCGAATAATTCTTCCGGCGTTTCACCGAAAAACGGCACGCAACCGATCAAAAATTCGTAGAGTATTATTCCCATTGACCACCAGTCGACGGGCTTTCCGTAGCCCTGACGAAGTATCACCTCCGGCGCTATGTACTCCGGAGTACCGAAAACCTGCTTGTCCGAGAATTGACGCGTGTCCCTGTCGATGTAACCCTCGTAGAGATTCGTTGCGACTGTAACGCGGTAAATTGGACGATCGAGAGTTACGCGCGGGAAAGCATCGGACGAAACATTTTTGTGAAATTTTGCTCGCCCGGAGGCTCTACTCACGTGACATCAATCCCATTTTACTGAGACCGAAATCCGTCAGCTTTATGTGTCCTAAGGCCGTTATGAGGAGACTGAAAAGAAAAATGCGAGGAAAATATCGTTAGGCTGGATGGTGATGGAATTGTATATTTACAGAACGTAGTCCTATCGCCAGGCTTCACATGGGAATTTCATAATTTTTTTTGAGCTTCACTAAATATATTAACAATCGTCTCTGTAAAATTTCAGGGTTCATCGACCTAATTACAGAGAAAAGAAATATTAAAATTGCGTATTTTTGTGAAGGAATTCCGAGACGACATACAAAAACCCAATTTCCGGTCGCTACAAAAGTGCATATAATAGTGGGAATATCCGTCAGATTCTCAAAAATAATCAGATTTACATACTTAACACTTGTAGTAATCCAGTGCTCTCAGAAAAAATTACGCTTATTGACCTAATATTTATGTAATATCAAGTTTAATTTGAACTTCCGGTAGTGGATTTATTACCACTTGCTGCGATAAAGAGACGTGACAGCAAGGCATCAGCTGACTGTAGTCCTAACCTCATCTCACTCATTCGAATTTCCACACATATTTCATTTTTAACCGACATATTTCGCCGACACAAATTTTGCACGCTTTTTACCAATCGTGGCCCGAATACAATGCTTTATATTTCCCGAGCTTGACATTGTTTTGACAGATCGATGTTGAAAAGCACAGAGGTTAAACTCGCCTGGTTGAGTAAAAAGAGACGGAGATAGAACCAATATTGCCAAATATCAAACCTAGAAGTACAGCGCGAATCCTTGGAATAACTATTTTTTCATTTTTCTAATTAAATGTGAACATTAATTAAACAGTTTACACATGGAAAATTTTGTTTGCATATGTTAAAAATATAAATTGTACAAGTCTCAAGTATGATCAGTGGTATGACTAGTGTGAAGCGATAGGACTACCTTAATTGTATAGTTTCGAATAATTTCGTGTAACTTTTGTTTTCTATACCATTTTTTTCTCTTCAAATATATACATACATACACGCACATCCACACGTATCATTAGGTCACGGCGGTAAACGCAGAGAACGCAGAGTTATTAAAGATGGACTATTTTCTCCATTCTCTCGAGTTCTCACTTGTTTTATTTGTTTCCAACGTAGACTTTTATAGCTCAACGTAAAAATTGAAAAATAATTGACTTTATTGTAGGTTTTGATAAATAAAAAAACATGTATTATCTAGTTGTCGAACATTTTCATCATGAGGCAAGTTATAAAGCAATAAAGGGAGTGCGACATACATGTTACATTGTGTCGTAACATTCCTTTGTGATGTATGGAATGCTTTGAAGCAGTTGTTTGCTTGTTGTAGCACAAAGCGACGCCACATTTTTCACACAACTTTCGTCGTTTTGATATTATTTTTCGATTTTCACAAATTTTACGCACACTCGAATCTTGCAATCTCGCAATAAGTGAACTTCGAGCAAATTTTGATCCAACTAACGCCATCTAGTTTGCACGATTTGCACTCAAAACCGTAGAATGTTTTGAAGCCGGTGTGTGACATGGATTCAAAAAGGATTCAATGTTAATACGGGATTTTGTAAGGAGTTGCTTTGTTAAAGAACTGTCACACGATGATATAAAGTGTTAAGGGCCTAGTTGAAATGTTTGAAAATATCGATTTTTCGTTTTCGACGTATGCTCAAAGTATAACATTTCAAAAATATTCTCTGCAAATTTCAAGTCGATTCGTTCGAAATTGAAGGAGCCATGGGTGCTTATAGATTCCGCGAACCGGCGAACTTTAGACGCGTTTTTGTCGAAATGTCTTGTTCAAAATCGATGATGCATGGTATCTCAAAAATCACTGCACCAATCGACTTTAAATTTGACAAGCTTCTCTTACATATAAAAAAGAGGCGCTAGAACGAAGGATTTTTATTCGATTCAGTTTTTTTTTCAACGAACACCGATACTTTCACTTTAGACTGCGGCCATTTTTTTCAAAAATCAATATTTCATTAAATCCTTCGTCCGAGCACCAGATAATTTCATGCCAAAACTAAATGAGTTCAATTTTTTTCGTTTCGAATGATTTGATACCGGGCAGCAGTGGTCACGAAGGACGTTTTTCAATCAGCGGTCTGCACAAACCGTATCCACCGCATTTATAAATATTTTTCGACACAAAAATTGTAAAAGATACTTAAAACCATGATATTGAAGTTTACATAGTCGAAAATCAACGGAATTTTTGTTCCTGTTGCAAGTTTTTTTGGCCGATCAAAGCTACGTTACACTTTTTTTAAGAAAAAGAGATTTAAGAAACTCAAACAAACTTTAGTGGAAAATATTTTGGATACAACTAAAAAAGGAGAAGCAGGGAATAAAAAACCATTTTCATTGCAATTCAACGATGCAAACTTCAACATAATTAAAAACCATACTCTTCCAAGTTAAAAAAAAAAAAGAAAATCTGCCCACGTTTTCCAGAAGAAAAATCACGAAAATCCTCTTTTATTCCGGCCACGAGCTGGTTGTAGGCCGTTACTGAGTAAAAAAAAAAAGAGGATAAATACTAACTTGTCGGGTTTAAGATCACGATGAACGATTCCGTAGCTGTGAAGATACTCGACAGCGAGAACAGTCTCGGCGAAATAAAATCTCGCCATGTCCGGTGGCAACGGTCCTATATTCTTCAAAAGATTCGCGCAATCACCGCCCTCCACGTACTCCATAACCAAGCACAAATGTTTCTGCAAAACCCGGAAAAATGATTTCTCTATCCCCCGTAATTTGTACACTTTCGTCTGTCGAGGATATACTCACTTTAGTCTCGAAACTACAATACATGGATACCACGAAAGGATTGTCCGTGAAGCTCATTATGTCCCGTTCAGCGAATACCTGTTCTACCTGATTTCTCAGCATCAAATTGTTCTTATTGATTTTCTTCATGGCAAAGCGTTGTCTCGTGGTGTTCTCCTTGACGAGATAAACCGCTCCGTAAGCACCGTTACTTATGAGTTTTAGCACCTCGTAATCACTCTCGCACGGTACGCGCTGTGGCTTCGCGTCGTCTTCCTTTTTCGGACTCGACGATGCCAATTCCGCATTGATGCAATTCGAGCTCGCCGAGTCCTCCAGTTTATTAATATCATCTTGTAGATCTTGGAAAACAAAGAAAGAAATTCAAACATCCCGATAGCGAACAATTATCGAACACATCGGTAAAAAAAAACAAACAACATTGATAACTTCCGTTTACCCGATATCGGATCTCTGTTCAGCGAGAGCTTGTTGATTATGTACTGCGGTATATCGGCTTTAATGCCAATGTTTATTTTAGCCTGTCCCTCGGCCTGCTCGAGCAGGTGATAAAATTCTTCCGGATCGAATTCGAGGCACTCCAAGAGACGCGCAGGCCGTGATATTATTAATAAAAGCTTCTTTATCAGGCCAGTCAGTCGTGTCGCTGCCTCCAACGATTTGTCCTTCGTCTACCGCGAGAAATAAAAAAAGCGAAAAAATAAAGCAGGCGAATAATCGCAAAGGGCAGTGCTTTTCCTTCATTTCCGAAAAGACTAAAACAAAAAAGGCAAACTCAGAGATCGCGGTAATTCGTGTAATGACTTTACCTCCATTAGAAGATGCTCCAAATTTTCGCTCATCTCATAAAAGTATCTGGACGTTATGAGCTTCTCTTGTGACTTTTGCAGGCAGTCACGCGCCATCTCGATTATCTGATGATGCACGAAGCGTATGATTGGCAAAGAGTCCTGAGACATTTGAGTAACAACCTCGTACTCGTCGACCTCTTTATTTTCGTTTATAAAATTCGTCAGTCGTTCTTCCATCTGTTGGGTAGCCTGAAACGGGCGAACAAAGAATATTTCGTGATCACGCAGCACGGACCCATTGGTATCTTCCCACGGTTGGGAAAGACGGATTTTCATCGTCCGGAAAGTGACGCCGCTCTTGTGTAGCGATTAGACGACGCGTCAACGACGCTTGCGAAATTCAGGCCAGACTCGTGACCTCGCGAAACAACACGGAAACCGAAGGCAAAGAAAAGAAAGAAAAAAAACGCAAAATATAGACGGGAATATCCCACCCTCGAAGATTTAGCAACATGTGGCCGTGTGTATTTTCGAATGTGTATTTCTTATTTCTTCACCGGCTGATCCGTTCTGGCGGAGCGCCAAAAATATTACGTATCGGATTTTTCCTCTGCTCTTTGTTTACCTTGGGGAAGCGCTCCTTGTAGAGGGTATTCATCATTTGAATCTCGTTGTCCAGAACCGGAGACCGACTCGGGCTACTGCAATTTTACGTTTACCCAACTGGTTAGGTCAGTTTTTTTTTCTTGTTTTTTTTTTTTTTTTTACTGTAAGGTAGTGAGAATTTGTACTGCTTCTCATCATGAATGAATAATATTCGTGAGAACAGTTTGTCTCGATTGTGTCCATGGTTGTTACGCCTTATGGACTCGGAAATTTCCCGACCTTTCCAGGTTTTTCTCACGCGTTTTGCAAATATTCCAAAGAGATTGGGGCCATAAAGAACATTTTTTTAAGATCAACTATATGAAAATGTTAAATATTCAAATAAAGTTTAAAAAAACGGAAATTCGAAAAATAATGCATTTAAAACAAATACAGAACCTATTCTTTATTATAAAAAAATATTTTTACGTTAGTGCTAATAAATAATAAATAAATATAAACACTTATCTACAATAATTGTGTGCTTGTGTATCGACAAATCGAATGCAAATGTATAGAGGCTCTAGGGTAAATTAGGTTTTGGTTTTTAAAATTTTCAATGTTTGGCACTGACATGATGTTTTCGTATATAATGGAGACTGATATGAATATTAAACATATCAAAAAATATTGGTAATTGTTTAGAAAGTTACTTTTCCGAAAAATGAGCCTAAAATTTTTGCTGTTTTCTCGTTTATTGGGTTATAAATGATATTCAGTCGCGGGAAGCTGAAATCCCCCCCCCCCCCATAAAAAGTTATGGGGTTTTGAAGTTTGAAAAAATATTTTTAACGATTTTTGGCCCGTAAAAAAATCGTTAATGAAAAATTTATAAGCGTCATAATTTATAACACAATAAATGAGAAAATAGCAAAAATTTAGGCTTATTTTTCGAAAAATTCTCCCATCTAAAGAATTACTAAAATATTTATTGCTATACTTTTCATTTCCTCTTTTTTCAAGTCGGTGTCATTTTTCGTAATTTTTGGAAAAAGGAACTACTAGAAAAATTCCAGAGAATTTTCAAAATTCCCTGACCTTTTCCTAATGATTCCAGGAGGCAAGAACTTCGCCGCGTTTTCCGGTTTTCCGTGTTTTTCATATGCGTAACAGCCATGGTCTCTCTCTTTACTTTCACACGATAAAAATGAGATAACGTACCTGAGGCTTCGAGATCTTGGACGGTGCAACGGTGACCTTCGATCCTCTTCCTCGAGGTTGAACGGTATACTGCCGGGAATACTCGAGACGCTAGAGCCTGGAAATCCGGGATGGGACGAGCACGGTGTGCCGGGTTTTGAGAAATGACAGGACAGCATCCTCAGCTCGTCCTTCGTTGGTATATTCGGCAATTGATGAAGCCGCTCCTGGCTCGAACACTGCGACTGTGTATACGGAAATAAAAGCCGAAATGAGCAATCATAGCCGTTGCATTTTCTTCAGTAATAATGAAATTACCGAAACGTTGCTGGAGCCCGGTGTCGTTCCATAACCGCTGGAGGGCAAACTCGCTACGGACCAGCGTCTTCCGTCAGCCGTACTCGACGCACCACCACCGATCCTTTTCACGCAGTATACTAGTTACAAACCATTCGGAGCAACGATACGCGCGTTTTGATTTCGTCGAGAGCCGATATCAAAGAAACGAACGTAAAAACTTATCGGATGTTTTCGAAATTGTTCGTTAGTTGATAAGTTTTTTAGACTTTTCTCGAAGAAGAAATTTGCGTTTGGGGAATAAACTCCTTCGAGAGTCGCGTGATTAATAATTGCTTGTGATTACAGTCCGAAATTATCATTTTTACCGTTCTTTCTTCTTTCGGTCGATACCCGACTGAAAATCCCGTCGGCAGATACCTTTTTATTGGAGCAAAAGCGAAATGCGGACTGGACGACATCCTGGGACTCTCCAGGGGGCTGCCTACAATCGGAACGAACGCTGTAGTGAGAGAAAACATCCGTAAGATAAAATCAAGGTAGTCCAGGGAAACGGATGGATCGAATTTTTACGAAAAAATTTATATTTCGTTTAAGAGGCTGGGCTACTGGGAAAAATTCGAAAAATCTTTTTTAAATTTTTGGTAATATAAAGTTTAAATTTTTTTGAAATTTTTAGAATTTCAAAAAATCTCCATTTTTTTAAATTTCGATTTTTTTTTCAAATTTGTGAAAATTTCGAAAAATCTTTTTCAAATTTGTGAAAATTGCGAAAAATCTTTTTCAAATTTTTGAAAATTTCGAAAATCTTTTGCAAATTTTTAAGAATTTCAAAAAATCATTTCATATTTTTGAAAATTTCAAAAAATGTTTTTCAAATTTTTGAAAAAATCTTTTTCAAATTTTTGAAAAAATCAATAAATTTTTTTCAAATTTTTCAGTCTCGAAAAAGTTCTTTGCTTGAGGCAACTCAAATTAAAGAGGAAGGTCCAACATATGGTGCAGAAATCGCTGATTGAAGGTAAGCTTATGGTTACAACGATAGAACTACTAGTAAAACTTCAAACGCGTTTTTCTCATAACTATGTTTCTCAAAACGGTGTACACGATTTCTCGACATCTGATGACGGATTGACTTGAAATGTTGTACACTTTTGCAGTGTAATAGTAGTTTAGTCTTGACCGACGTTTTAATTCTGATTTTTTTTTTTTCATTAGTTATTAACAATGATGTCATTTTTCCTCGAAAAATCGGGAAAAAATCTATCATTTAAAATATTATTTAATATTTTTTTTAATGATTGAACCACAATAACAAAACAACTCGGTCAAATCCTTGGCCAATGGTATCTATTTTAAGAAAAATCAAGTACAGCGTGGGTGTACGTTCAAAGTTCCTGCACGAGATTTTTTGTAACATTAATTATTAATATGTTTTGATTAAATTTCGTACACAACTTTGTTAACATACGAATTGTTAACTTGTAAAATTGACTTGTAAATTGTTAAAGCTAAATCAACTTTGTTGATATACAATTGAATGTGCAAACGATTATTGACCCATCTCATTTATACCTACAAAATGAATTACTTTAAATAACCCTGATTTTCGGGTTGTCACAGTAGCCTAACCTCTTAAGAGCTGACACTACACTAGAGACGAAAAAAAAAACGTTTTCTGTTGTTGCGTTAACATATACTTTAGGGTTTCAATAGGCACGATTGATCCGATACCGGAAAATTGCCGTTCTTACCCTGTGCGGTCGCACTAGGATGATTTCACCCGAAGTGAAATTTCACTCTGCAACTCCTGGCAATCATTACCAATTTATAGCAACAAATATAAAAACTTTTATACTCGAACAATCGTGGATTCACATTGTAGAAGGATTCAAGAGCATTCGTGAACTTTTTGAGATTTTTTAGCGTAATTGACAACATGTTAAAAACTGTGCGTGGAAATTTTCGCCCTAGTACGACCTCGGAAGCAGCGAAATTACAGTGCGACTGCGCAGGGTTAACTATTAAATCTTGACTGCCAAACTCAAAATAATGTGACACGGAGCTTAAAGGGTAATGACACCTTGTGGGAGCGAAATCAAGGGCCACTTTCTCCAATTTATTTAAGAAAAACGAAGCGATATTTGTAAATTCGGTTTGAAATATATATTCATATAAGTCTTGAAGTACGAGAATTTTGTTTTCTTAATTATTTAAAAACAAAATGGCGGCGCAATGGTTGATGAAAGGAAACTCCTTTTCTTTAGTCGGGCGGAAAACTATCGCCTTCAATTTTCAACCGATCGACTTCAAATTTTAACTGTAGCTTCCTGATAACATTTTCTAGCGAAGTACGTAAGATTTTTCAGATCAAATAAAACTAAACGATTTTGTGACCGATTTTTTACCGATTTTTTAATGAAAAAAAAAGTTTCCTCCATATTGATGC